>PVIU01007607.1:0-90405 GCA_004026605.1 Ondatra zibethicus | reverse complement strand
AAAAAACCTGTCTGTTCTCCCATTCTAGACCGATGAAATCTATCTCCTTACCTTATCCTCTGTGTCAGGCTCCGAGATCAACTTTAGCACATTCCTACACTGATCCACAAATGAGTTTGCAATCAACTCGGCATGGCGCAAAAATATAGAGATGTCATCCTTTGTCAGCTGCTCGTCACCCACTAGCTTGGCTATCATAATGTCTAACAGTGTAACCCTGTAAAATAAAAGAGTTCTGCATCAGTATGTAACACTTAGGCTGTATGATACCAAGAATGACTTCCAGAGGACATTTTAAGAGTTATTTTCATTTTAAAATTTTTTTAGCTTTATTTTAATATCTAGCTAGAAAAAACTTTTATTAATAAAGCTAATCATCAATTGCCTGTTTTTTTAAGAAATATTTAGTTTCTTCTATGTGACTTACTAGCAGCAAGAACTGTCCAATACACTTTTTATATCCATTACTTTAAAGATTGAAATAATTAAACATTTCAGAAAGGTTGCGAATTTAAGGTTTTATGAATACATTCACAAAATAATAGCAGCAAAGTGAAGTAGCTAACACTTATTCTCTGCTTACACCAATCTATGCAGTACATACATTATTGCATTTAATCTTTATAATATCATTAGTTTTACATTAAAGATGTGAGTATAAAATATCAAATATCTGTAATCCAGCAGGCACCCACTCTCCCATATACAAACATCATACATACACATGCGTGTGTGCACACATGTGTAAATGATTTTGTCTAAGTCACTATCTGACATGACCATTTCTTTTTTTGTTTGTTTAGGGGTTTGTTTTGTTTTGTTTTGACAAGGTTTCTCTGTAGCTTTGGAGCCTGTCCTGGAACTAGCTCTTGTAGACCAGGCTGGCCTCGAACTCACAGAGATCCACCTGCCTCTGCCTTCCGAGTGCTGGAATTAAAGGTGTGAGCCACCATCACTTGACTGACATGACCATTTTTAATTCACTTATGACCAAATAGGTACATACTCTCTCTCATGATTTCTGTTGTTGTGTTTTAAATAATGAACATGCAAAAGACTTAGTGAAATTTTCTATAGCAAAAAAAAAATACCTATTTAGTTATATTTAAAGTGACACAGGACAGGCTATGGCTGTTAAAGTCACATATATGCAACCCTGAAAAGTTTTTAATGAGGACCAAGAATGAAGGTAAGAAGGGGAAAGAGTGTTTTATGAGCATTCTAGAGCAAGAAATAAAATATCTGAAATTTAAATTCAAAGACTGGCATCTCTAGCAAGTTTTCAATTTAGATTTGAACTTCTCCAAAAGTGTGATCTGTTGAATACTATATGCTACAAAGGCCAAAAACTGTATTACCCAGAATAGTACACTAACCAAGTAGAGGCAATAAATGCTGCTGACAAACCTCATCTGCACCTTAATAAGTTAAGCAGAATCACGGCTGGAGTATAACCTCAATAAGCATTACACTACAGAGTTTCAGTCAGATCCCTAACCTGGAAAACACAATGCCCAAGTCACAGCTGAATATGAAATATCCCCACAGACAGATTGCTCCAGTACTGAGGGGACATAAAGGAACCTCCATCCAGCAACTGATGGAAAGAGAGGCAAAAAACTGCAGCAGAGCACTGGACTGAGCTCCCAAAGTGCAGTTGAAGAGTGGGAGGAGTAAGAATACGAGCAAAGAGGTCAAGACCATGATGGGTTCAGCCACTGAAACAGTTTACCTGAGGTAATAGGAGTGTACCAACTTCAGCTGGAGTGGGAAGGAACAAGCATAGGACCAAACTAGTCCCTCTGAAGGTGGTTGACAGTTGCATGGCTGGGGCAGACTGAGGGGCAGTGACGCCAGGATTTATCCCTACTGCATGTGCTGGCTTTTTGGGATCCTATTCTCTTTGGATGTATATCTTGCTCAGCCTGGATATGGTGGGGAAAGCCTTGAACCTTCCACAAAGCATTGTGCCTTGCCCTCTCTGAGGATTGGATGGGGGGGGTGTGTGTGGAGGGATTGGGAGGAGTGGAGGGAGTGGGAGGAGGGGAGGGGGTGGGGACTTGGATTGATATTTTTTAAAAATCTAATAAATTAAAAAAAATTACTTGAGCCAGGACATGATGGGGATGATGGCTGTTATCCCAGCATTTAGAAGACTGACAGGGCAGAAGGAAGTTCAAGGCTACACCTAGGTAAGGCCTCAGAGACAATGTATTTAAAAAGATAAAAAGGCTTCCATATTACATTTCAATTGTAAGAGGCCCCTAACCTTAGCACAACTGACTCCATGATGGAAATACCATTCAGGCATAACACTCAGCACAAAGACAGTACTACCCGCCAAAACAGACGTCCACAGTTCTGGGAGCATCTAAAAATGTACTAACCTTGGTTTTTGGCTTCTGTAGTTTCATTTCTGGCTAACTGTTCTTGTTAACTGAAGTGTGTCAACTCAGGGCATAGCTTTTGTGCTTATAATCACCCTAAGAGAGGCTTGAGGCTACACTGGGATCCCAAACACCCGGTGTTGTCACTGACCAGCTCCAGCTAATAAAGATTTTCTATTGGCTTAAAATAAAAAAAAGAAAAGAAAGGAAATATCCCCACACAATTCACATAGTGACACCTTAGAACAGGACTGGGGGAACAGCTAAATGAGTACAGGAACATTTGCTATGAAAGCAAAAGAAGCTGAGCTTTAATTCCTAACACCCACATAAAACCCAGCCATGGCCTTGTATGCCCATAGCCCCAGGGTGGGGGATGGGGAAAGCAGAGATAAGCAGATCTTGGGAGCCTGCTGGATAGCCAAAAGTCATAAACTTTATGTTCAGTGAAAGACCCTATGGATGGATGGATGGATGGATGGATGGATGGATGGATGGATGGATGGATGGATGGATGGATGGAAGGAAAGAAGCTGAAAAGTAATAGAGGAAGACACTCCATGACATCCCCTAGCCTACAAGTGCACACATATGCATGAGTGCACGGGCATGCTCTCATACACTTATACAAACACCATTCTACCACATAGTCTTGGTCCCTAGACAGTAATGTTATTTTAGGAGATGGGAGAATTTTAGGTGATTGGCCTGGCTGGAGGAAGTAGATCAGTGAAGGCATGCCTTTGAAGGCCCATCAAGAAGTGAGCCACTTTACTCCTCAACATGCTCCCAGGCCTCACAATGGCCCAGAAGCTAAACTACAGGCTCAAACCTCTAAAACTGAGCCAGAACAAATCTTACCTTCATCAGGCATTTGTCTTTGTATTCTCAGTGTTTGTCTAACCACTGCTTTCCAGAGATACAATTAGGAGAAAAGCCACAGCCTCCAAAGGAGGAGGGAGCTATATGGTTGCAGCACAGTACTAACCATAGAAGCCATAAGCAGAAACGGAAATTCATAGCTGAGCATGGGGGCACATGCTTTGCAATTTTAGTCTCTAATGCCAGGTTTTTAGAGGCCAATGCAGTCTGAGACCAGCTTAGGCAACATCGTAACAAAGGCGCATTCTCCCCACATTTACTGACTACTAGCTACGCAAATACTGAGACCTTAATATATCAACTATTTAGGTAGTTATCATAATTCCATCAAGTGACTATTACTATCCCTTTGCATAGATGAAATGGGGCTCTAAAAAGGTTAAATAAGTGAGCCACCCAAATAGCACCTGCCCTTTGTTCCTGTGCTACATACAGACATATATTCGAACCTGAGCACTGTGCACACTACCTCTAAAGAGCAGCCTTTTCTACCTAACAATTACATGGGCTCAGCAAGAAGAGGGACCAGGAAGTGCATAATATTGGCTCTCATTACTACTTAATCATACCAAACAAACTGATTACATGATTACATATGTATTAAAAATTCCCTCACAAAATAATCTGTTCCCAATGGACTGTCAACCCCTAGGTAAAGGAGTGAAACCCCTAACAATGACAAGAAAGCGCAGATGAAGAGAGAACTTTCACATACGCACAGTTATTGGCCATACCACTCCACTAGGCAGGGAGTGTGCTCATGCCCCAGGAGACACCAGCAGATACTTAGTACAGTGCCTGTTTTATTAACTGATCCACAAACATATTTTAAAATGTGGACAGTCTGATATTCTAATGCAGGGAGCTGGAGACGCAGTCCGACACCTCACAGGATTCTTCTGTGTCCCTCCAGTGCTCTCACGTGTGGTTCCTTATCTGACTCACAGAATCTGGGAACATTCTGAATAACACATTGTCTCCTTCGTTCTCCTAAGGATTCTCCATGCACAGGAGAAAAATTTACTTGTCAAATAAACCTGCTAAGAAAAACTTCTGTTTTAGTCCTACTGACCTGCCAAAGAAAACTTCTAAAGAATATACTCTATCTTCCTCAGAAAGAGGCAAAGGGCACCAAGCTTCCACTTCACCCAGGCGCTCCTCCCCCACATGGACCCCTCCACATCAGCATGGGCAAAAACAACAATATACACAGCCGCCCTTCAATGGCTGGAGTCAATCATCATAAAGTTAGATTGAGACTCCAGGACTCGGATTCCACAGCACTGTGAGTACAGAGAGATTCCAACTAATAATTGCTTCTCTAGGTTCGCAGCGACACCATCACAGCAGTTCATACTTTATCTCACGCTCACCATAATCCCCACAGGCAGGTTAATTCTCTGGTGTATTCATCAGGATGTAAGAAATATTTGTTGGTTGGGCTATAAGATGTAACTAAGTGGCAGAGCATTTGCCAAATCATACATAAGACTCTAGGTTTGACCCCTAGGACCATAAAAATATATAATAAAAATGTATCGGTTGAGACAAAAATTTTTGTTGCTAAAACAAAGTCCAATCCTGTCCTTTCTGCCCAGTACTCTCTCCACTGTTCTCTCACAGCATCTTTTTATTTCAACCAAAACAAAATATTTTACTGTTCCCCAAACACATACAAAAACTACCACAAGCAGTCAGAATTCACTTACTGAAATGATTCAAGTAACAAAATTTGCTTTTAGCCCTAACTGGTGGTAAAAATGTTTGTAGTTCTTTCATCTGTAGAAAGTAGTACAACTTCCTACATTTAGGCCATATTTTAACACTACATGGTTATATATATTGAAAACATGTGTTAGTACAGATAAATTATATCCATGTTCACATGTGCAATTCTGGGGACATGAAAAACACAAGTACAAATCCTAGGCCAGAATACTTTTGATTGCTCTGTTTTGAAAAACAAAACTTACTATATAGCTAGCAATGTAGCTGGGGCCATACTGCCACTCAAGATACAAACCACCAGAAACACCTCCAGTACAACCTAAGTCAGTGTGAAGACTTCTCTCAGGAGTCTGGTAGACTACTCTTCATTCATTTCTGGAGCTAGCAGGCAATAACTGATCATGGCGCCTAAACTATTCTCTGGGTGCCATCATCAGAGACACACAGCACCACATCTAAAACCAGCTTGCTCTCTTCTTTAAAGAGACATGACCTGCATGTCCTTGTCCTCTGTGCTGTGATGTTTGAAGGCTTCATGCATACACAGAGTATCATTTTACCATTCTGACTTCAGTGGTAGGAAACATACTACTTGGATTACCCTCTACTACCTACTAGGTTGAATGTGAATGTGAATGTGCCTTGTAAATGTTTTTCCTCTCTAATAAAGGCACACTATTTTATGTGAATTAATTACCAGAAAATCATAAGCCAACAATATACATTCAAAATAATCAAAAGTTATATGAACAAATAAGCACATCCTAAACATACAACTATAATTTGTACTTCAACTATTATTATAAAATTTTGTCCTTAAAAGTTTTATTTGTATTTCTTCAACATGCAGTATTTTACTAAGTAAATGGCATCAAACTGAATTCAATAACCCTATAAAAATCACTGTTTGTTGTGGCTATGCTGTGATGTTAAGCAAGCAATGTAAAACCAGCACTGAACAGACACATGTACTTGGAGGCCTTTGCCAATGAGAAATCACACAGCTTTCAGTCCACTATATGGAATGTTAAAGAGTCAAAACCACCCAGGCTTGGGGTTACCTTTCCTGATTGCTGAGTTTGGAATACATGGCTTCCACCAACTCTGGACTTTTCAGAAAGTGGTCTGTAATAATCAAGAACCTACAGGGAAAAGGAAGGGAAATTTGGTTACTACATACAGTCAAATATGCATGTCCTTACCCACTTTACAGACACATCTCACATAAAAGAAAAGCCTTTCACTTCATTGAACTTTTTTACTATAGTCTTTTAAAAATATTATTTGTATATATATGGTCATTTTGCCTGTATGTATGTACTTGCTGCATACACGTGGTACACCTACATGTATGCCTAAGACAGAAGCCAGAAGAGGGTGATGTATCCTCTATAACTGGAGTTACAAACTGTGTGTGGTGAGCCACGTCGTGGGTGTTGGGGACTGAATCCAGGTCCTCTGTAAGAGCAACAAGCACTCTTAACCCCTGAGCCATCTCTAAAGCCCTAACTTTACTGTGATTTTCTGTTTTAGGAGGTTCACAAATTATTATTTTTTTTTGGGTAGTAACAAGGTGGGGGTAAGTATTATTTTCTCCAATTTTCCATGTGAAATTTTATGAAAATAATTCAGTTGGTTCAAATAGAAAAGCAAGTCTACTTCAGCTTTTATCCAAGCTTTTCACTATGAACAGGAACATGAAATTTAGCTACAATTTCAGATCTAGACAGAAAACATAACACACGATTTTAGTCAGAAGCTATAAGACAAGGCAGAAAAATGAACATGTCATATTGTTATTTAAAGATATGCCGACAATGCAGTGATGAATCCTGGCTTGATTTTCCGCTCTTTAAGAGTACTCAAGTTACCAAGAAAACATCCACGTTGTCAAGCACTGTGCTCATCTGGACAGAGAGAGGACTATGGAAGCCTGAGGCAAAGATTATAAGCATATTTCTTCAAAGTACCTCTGTGACATCTAAAAAGATTGAATACCATTATTAGTTCTCAATTTTATCTAAGAGAAGGTACCAGTAAGACTTAAGAACTATGGAATATGATGTATATAAATACTGTTATAGTAATAAAGGTTGACTATAAAGTAGCAAATACACTAATACACAATTTACTCTCTCATTAACAAATAATGTCATTGAGTGTGATAATCAAATGACACACACCAATTACCACCACACTACCCTCTATCTAAACATAAAACTCAGCACTGGTAGTAGCTCAGTGGCTACTACCTACACAAAGTCCTGTGCCCCCACACCACTATCTCTGGGAAAAAAAAATCTAAACAAGTATTCTATTTTTCTACAGATCGTTAAAATTGCCAATCACTACTCAGATTTAAATATTTCTAACAATAATGAATAATAATTAAAAATGTCAATAGTATTCATATTAATTTAGGCAGTTTATCAAATGGAGTAAGCATTCCAAGCTAGGTTCACAAATAAAATTGGAATCCCAAAACCCATTCATACATAATTTGGTTATTTGGAAACCAAAACTTTTCTCATGAGAACATCTGTTAAAAACACAATATTCAATCAAACATGGTAGTGTGCCTATGATTCTAGAACAAGGGAGGCTTATGCCGAGACTGCCAAGTTCAAGGCCAGCCCAGACAACACAGCAAGATTATCCTCCCATGACACTACTACCCAAAAAACACAATATTGCAACTAGAAAATAAGCAACTAGAAATACCAGCAACTAGAAAATAAGTTTTACTTCCCCAAATACTCCCCAAACAGCAGAGAAAGAGCCACAACTGTCAGACGACCCAGCTATTTCACTCCTGGGCATATTAGCCAGCAAATGCTATACCTTGCTATAGAGATATTTGCACTTCCATGTTTATTTATTCCTGCTTTATTCACTATAGCAAAGAATTGGAATCAACCTAATTGTTCACTGAGAAATTAATAATGAATATTAAACACATGCATACACTCACACAAATATTCAACTCTAAGGAAAAATGTAATTTAAAAATTATAGGAAATGGATGGATTTAGAATGTATTATATTACTCTAAGTCACACAATCTCAAAAAGGGAAAAAAACACATTCTCTCCTGGATGCAGAATCTAAACAAAAACATATGTAAACAAATGTACATGTGGGTACAGTATAACATATAGAAAAGACAACAAGAAAGAATAAATATTGATGCATAAAGAAGTGAATGTAGGTGATGGACACAAGTTATGAAAAGATATTTTTAAAAATGCTAAGTGTTTTTCTAGTTCTAATTCTATCATAGATATTTGGGATTTGGTGGGGAGGGGTAAGTGGATAAAAACATCCCGAGATGAATGTGGAAAGCTGATGTGAAGCTCCACAGACTCAGAATGGCTACTCTAAACATAAGGAAGTTCATTGACAAGTGTATGGGGAGGGGCGGGGTTGGTTTTTCAAGACAGGGTTTCTCTGGCTGTCTGGAACTCACTTTGTAGATCAGGCTGGCCTCAAACACACACACCTGCCTCTGCTTCTTGAGTACTGGGATTAAAGATATGTGCAGCCACCACCACCAGACTGTGTGATGGTTTTTATTTGCAAAATTTTTATAATAAGTTTATGAAAAAAACCTTAAGTACAGAAAAAGACACTATCCAACTACTCAAAATAAATGCAATGCCAAAGACTTTCTCACCTATACTTTCGTGTTACTCCAGGATATCCAAACAGATCTGGAGCTATTTTTATAGTCTTACATCTTTCCTTTTCTAAGACTAATGAAAAAAAATGAGAAGATAATAAACCTCATGCCATTGGTGTTCTTTATCAGTCATCTGCATGACCAACCAAGGGAAAGAGGGCAGAAAGGGGGTCTTCTCCAACTTCCAGGAACCTTTTAGACTTAACAGTAATTTCTGGAGGCCTCTGTATGGTGCCAGCCAAATGCGGCCCCCGAGCAGAGTTACCAGTTGAGGCCTACCTCCTCGGTGCTCCTATCTTAACTCCACTTGGTGACCACTGAGTTTCTGAGGTACTCTCAAAGAGATTTTGTATCTGCCCATTATGAGCTCAGTTCTTTATTCCAAGCTGCAAAAGATACAGCCCCAGCTACCTATCAAGTACCTACCAAATAAAACAGAACTTCGCTACAAGTTGGCTCTAAGTAAGCTGACTCTGAGGACTCATCCTGAATGACTGCAAATGTTACATGTGCATACTGGGGGTGTTTTCCAAGTAAAACATGTAAGATTTTTCATGTGACAGCAGCTGTAGATTAGCATATGGTAATTCAAATAAAAATGACATCCAAAAAAGTAAATCATTTTAAATTTAGATAAAACTTCAACATAATAATATTTCATTTAAGAGGTTCAAACTGAAAAGGTTTATACTTCACCCAAGGCTCACTACCAGAAGGTCACCTAGGTCCTGATCACACTGTCCATTGTGAGGAATAAATCCACAAAGATGCTTATATTAATAGGAAAGAACTACTAAAATGGGAAAAATAAAATAAATGCAGACAACAAAGTTTTTGATGAGTTTTACAATGAAAACCAGGTCAATCTGTTATGAGATAATATAATAATTGCAAATATAAACATTACATGATGATGTAACGGCTATAAACACAGACACTACTTCACAAGCCTGACACAAGTACAGCGAGCTGAAAGGAAACTAGCATGGGGCACACCTGTGGCCTCAGCACCTGAGAGGGTGAGGCGCAAGAATTATCAGTCCGAGGGCAGCTAAGGATAAAAGATAAAACCCTGCTCCAAAAGAAAGAAAGTGGATTTCTGGAAGACTCTAGCAAAATTAGCAGAGCACACTCATCTTAAGTGCACAGAGAACATTCTCTATGATGATGATATAGTGGGCCATAAACAACCTCAAGAATTTTAAAAAGAATGAAATTATACAAAGTGTGTTCATTCCCAGTGAAATAAAATTTAAAATAAATAACAAGACAAAATTTAGGAAAAATACATGGAAACCAGCCTCCTAAACAACCAATGGATACAAGAAAAAGTTATAAGATAACTAAAATATATCTTGAAATGAATAAAACTGAAAGCACAATACAGCAGGATTTGCAGACTTCTAAACAACTCTTATAAGAAAATTGATGGCTGCAAATACTTAGACCCCATATCAATAATCTAACTGCCTTTCTATCTTAAAAAGTAACAAAATCCAAACCAAGTTGCAGGACTACTACAACAAAGGTTACAACAGAAAGAGAACAAGAACTAGAAGTTAAACAGAAGGGTCAGTGAGGTGGCTCAGCACGTAAAGGCTCTTCCTAAGCAAGCCTGACAATCTGAGTTCAATTCCTGGAACCTACATAAAGGCAGAAAGAGAAACTCAATCCACAGCATTGTCCTCTGACCTCCACAAATATGCTACGCCAGCTGCCCATCCCGTCACCCCCCCAACCCAATAATACATTTCTGTAAAAAAGAACTACAGATTCATTTAAAAAAAAGAATCTTACCTGTTTTTAAACTAAAATGATGGTCCTAGTATTAATTAACATGGAAATGCAAAAGAACTAAAGTAGCCTCCTCTCCCCACCACACACACAAATCTTGATAAAGACATAGAAGGCCTCACATTTTTAGATTTCAAAATTTATGTTTATCAAGAGCATGTACTACTGGGATTAAAAGAGAAATTAAACTGATTAAAGAATTAAAAAAACAAACAAAAAAAAACTGACCAGAGGTTTGTGAGCAATAAAACATCAGCATTTATATCCTCAGAGCATAGGAAAACTGGCTGGAGATCGTTCATTTAGTAAAGTATTTGCAGCCCCAGTTCAACTGAGTTCAAGCCCCAGCATCCATGGAAAGATATGCAATACATTAAATAAATAAATAAATAATAAAGAGCGTGTGGGGTGTGCACTTGTAATCCCAGCAATGGGAAGACAGAAACAAGGTAGACTCCTAGGGGCTTGATGGCCAGCCGGCCTCATTTAAGTTCCCCTACATCCCAGTGGGGAACTCAAACAAGGTGACACATCCTGAAGACACCAAGCAAGGCTGACTACCGAACAGACACAGAATATAGGGACACTGCTCCAGCATAGCCCTGGACCTGCATCCTCCTGCATAGGCCACACAGGCCAAAGCTTGAATGTAGCTCATCTGAGTCTTGCTGATACCTTGTGTTGATTATAGAATAAGAGAAGATAAGGAGCTCTTTCCTAAGACAGGACACTGTGAGAGATTCTAAAGGATATTGTAGGGTCCTTTCTGCACAGCTCTCTCACAATATAAAAGCAGTTTGTGCCTCTAGGTAACACATTGTCTGAAGCTACAAGTGGCTGTTCTATCTAGACTGGAAAATCACCCACCACCTTGACCTGTGTATTTCTGATACTGAATCCTAAAAGAAAGGACAAAGGACACAGGATTGAAAAAGTACTCCAGCAGATACTTCTGCAAACTTAGCAGAAGTTCAAGAAAGACACATATCTACTATCCTTGTTTGTTTCTGCTGCTGTGATAGAATACTAACCAAAAACAGTGTGGAGAAGGAAGAGGTTTATGCAGTTTACAGGTTATATTCCATCAACAAAGCAAGCCAGAGCAATAGCTGAAGGCAGGAACTAGAGCAGAGACCATGGAGGAACACTGATGGCTGGCTTGGTCAACTATCGTTCTTATACCGTTTAGGCCCACCTGCCCAAGGACAGCTCCAACAACAACAGACAGGGCCCTTTTCTTCATCAATTAGCCATCAACAAAACATCCTGCAGACAAGCCCACAGAGGCAACTCCTCAGTTGAGAGTCCCTGTTTCCAAGTATGTCTATGTTTGTGTCAAACTGACAAAAACAAACCAGTACACCTACAGGCGCTGGTAGCACATGCCTTTAATCTCAGCACTTGGGAGACAGAGGCATGTGGATCTCTGTGAGTTCAAGGCCAGCCTAGAGTACAGAGTTAATTTCAGGAAAGCCAGGCCTATGCAGAGAATCCCTGCCTTGAAAAACCAAAACAAAAGAGAAAAAAAATGGAAGAAGTTGAAGTGATCCCAAAAAAGAACAAGCTCCTAGAAATCTATGCTAAATAACATCAACTTCAAAAAAAAAGTCCTAAAAGCAACCAGAGAGAAATCAAACACTCTGTTTACAGAAATAATGTGAAAAGCAACAAGCGTCTCATTTATACAATGCCCACAAGACATATGCCAACTTGTGATCTTTAATGAAACAACTGCTAAAGGTCACAGTGGTCTTTAAACAAGCTAAGACATTTGTATCATGTTCATTCAGACACCAAAACTGGCCTTTCCTCTCCTTACCACCTTTAGAAACTCCTATTTGGGGCTGGAGAAATGGCTCAGAGGTTATGAGCATTAACTGCTCTTCAAGAGGTCCTGAGTTCAGTTCTTAGCAACCACATGGTGGCATATAACCATCTATACTGACATATGATGCCCTCTTCTGGAATGCATGGAAACATACAGATAGAACACTCTGTGTGTGTGGGTGTGCGCGTGCACGCATGTGCGTGCGTGTGCGTGTGCAAGTGTGTATTTTTTTGGGACAGGGTTTTTCAGTAGCTATGGAACCAGTCCTAGAACTCGCTCTGTAGACCAAGCTGGCCTCAAACTCACAGAGATCCACCTGCCTTTGCCTCCCAAGTTCTGAGATTAAAAGCGTGTGCCACCACCGCCCAGCTAATAAATAAATCTTAAAAAAAAGAAAAAAGAAAAAGAATCTCCTACTCAAGGCTAAGCCCAGGCTTTACCTTTTTCACAACCTCAGAAGAACCACCATTCCTCGAGTTTTTACTTAAAACTTCTACAAAGGGGTTGAGACTGTAGCTCAGTGGGAGAGCTCATCTATATGAACTCAACTAATCTGTACCACAAAAAAGTAAATAAATTAATAAATTAATAGCTGGAATAAGCCATTTGTGGAAGTCACAATCTCAGCTCCTGAGAGGCTGAGGCAGGGGATCAAATCTTCAAGGCCAGCCTAGAAAACAAGCAGGCCCTGTCTCAATATACTACTAAAACCTCTATAAGGAAAATGATCTGTTAGGGTAGCCTCAAACAAATTTCCAGCAAGATACTTACGGCCATTCTGACTCTGGATGCTTTTGGTGAGCTTCTATGACGTTAATTGCAATATTGAGGTTTTCTTCCAGGTCTTTCATTCTTTCAGGATTAAGAGATGTGAACAAAATCATTGAACAGTAGGCAACAATCTTTTTGTCTGGATGATTTAAGCAAGACCTGACAAACAAAGAAATGAGACTGTTAGTCTAATTATCAAAGCAGTAAAATAAGATTATAACATAAATAACAGTAATCCTTAGCAAATTTAGTATATATTGATATTTTTAGGATATAATAAATATGTATAGTGCTGTGAAACAAAGCATATCTTTGACTATAAAGACAGTAAATATAACAGTAAGATACAATAAAGTAGGACTGGAGAGATAATTCAGTGACTAAAAGCACAAATTGTTCTTGCAAAGGATACAAGTTTGGCTCCGAGCACCTACCCCTGGAGGCTCGCAACTGCTTATAACTCTGGCTCCAAGAGACCCAACACTCTTTTGACTGAGGGCAATTTTATTCATACACTCTACCCACACACAAACACATATGCACATATATAATTACAAATAAAAATAAATCTCAAAAAAGACAATAAAAAATTGCATGTGACTTAGGACTCAGAACTAAAAAGGAAGTAACATTTAAATATAGAAAAAGAATTAGAATGATTACTCCTAAGTCCTATTAGCTACAAGAACTTAGTGAAATCACTTATTGTCAGTTATATCATGGCTCATCCTAAAATTTGATTTTTGTCCCCACTTAAACTTCACAACCCAGGCATGGTGATGCATGCTATTAATGGCAGTATTCAAGAGGCAGAGGCAAGTGGATCTCTTGAGAATTACAAGACCTAGCCCTGTGAACATAGCAAGTTTTAGGCCAGGTAGCCAGAGATACAAAGTGACACCTTGTCTTAAAAAAAAAAGATAGGTAGGCCAATGAGATCACATAGCCAGTAAGGGAGCTTGCCACCAAACCTGATAACCTGACTTCAATCTCTAGAACCCATGCAAAAGCGAAAAGGAGAAAACCAACTCCTGAAAGTTGTCTCAGGCTTCCACATAATTGCCATAGCACAAACACACGTATGTGCACATAGTTAATAGAAAATGTTAAAAAAAACTGTAAAATAATTCATATGAATTTATGTAGCTTGAGTTTCATTCTTCCCATCTACAGTTAATTATTATTAATTATAAAGATAATAGATATATACCTATAAATAAATATTTATTAATAGATGAATATCTATAAACACACACTTCAGGCATTTGAGAAACGTACTCTGAGCTAGAACTAAATAAGAGTTCATCCGATAACCATAACTTATATACAAGCCCAGAAAACAAGCACAACCAGAGAGGGAAACTCAGACCTTATATAGCAGCACTGGGCATCACAGTGCAGCTATAGCCTTTACTATTGACAATCTACAGAAACCTCACCTGTCCAAGCAGGACATTTATCTACAGGACTTATAAAAGCAGAGATAATCACACCCAACTTAAAGCACTTCAGTAATAGCTGCTGTCCTGCTACCCACACTGCTCACACTAGAAACTTGGCCTCCACAACCACTACACAGTGTCCCTCTACTGCCTATCCACTTCTGTCACCGATTTACATTTTACTCTGATGCTCAACTAATTATGAATTAATAGAGCTAGTGTTTTAAAGTAATACATAACATGAACCAATTCAAGATCCAATATAAATAACCAGACTGGTTATAGACTTCTTACTGCAGCCATCAGACTGGTCAACCATATTTAAAGTAATAAATAAGCTCAGTACTCATCTCTAACACTGACAAAGGGAATTGAATTATCTTCTTCTCCTAGTGACAGATTACCACATTACTCAGATTGAACAGAATGGTTACCCCCCCACTTCTCACAGTCAAAGTCATCTCACTGATAAACACATATTATCCAAACGTATTATCCATTTCTACCAAAAATAGTATTGGGCCGTGTATGTGCACAACAGTAAAAAATAAAGGATGAACTCACTGCCCATATTTTAATGTCTTCTGTTTATAGGGTTTTTTTTTCCTGTATAAATTTCAGAGTCCTTAATGAAGTTACTACTTTCCTCATGACCTTTATTTCCTAAAAAGCAGCTGGCATGTTCCCAGGGCCACACATCTTGGTACAGAGCTCAGTGAGTATCAGATGTGTGTATCATGGAACCACCATACAAACCAAGGTACAGAACCCTGGCAGGGTCCAGGAGTCTCCTTTATAACCTCTCTCCGCTAACACCTACCTGCTAACAGCCACAAAGAATAAAGAATATGTACTATCCTGAATTCTATTACTACACTATGGCCTTGTTTTTCTTACTTGTGAACTTGATACATAAAAATGAAATTATATCCACAATCTTTTCAGGAGTCAGTCAAAACCAACAACAACAACAAAAATCAAAAATCTTAACATCATACTCACATAAAGAGCTCTGGGAAAGCATGGACCCAAACAATGGACTGGGAATCTTCATTCTGTGAAGCAATGTTGCCTAAAAACTGCAGGCCACAACGAAAAGCTAGAAATATAGAAAAGTAAAAACTGAAGATAACAGACTCAACACAAGGAATAAATACATCTTAGTAAGAAATATTTACCATGTTGTTACATAGGAGAGTGAAAAAGAGAAAGGAAGGAGGGATGGAGGGAAGTAGAGAAGGAAGAGAGAGAGGAGGGAATTAGAGAGAGGAGAAAAATTGATTGGTTATCTGAGAGTCCCACTGCACAATGAAATTCTGAGCATGACATTAATATACCTCATCAAAACAATGCTGTAAAATTAACTTCTTAAAGATTATAAACTCAAATATAATTATATGTAATATCATTTGAATACATGCTCCAATTAAAAGCTCACTACAAATTAGGTATGTCTGCACATGTAATCAAGGTACTCCAGATGCTGGAACGGAGGATCATGCTAACAAAAGACATGCCAAGACCAATCCAATAAAACTGTCTCAAAACAAAACACGGCTATATTTAAGAATGAATTTTTAAAAAGCTACGAAGTTTTTTTAAAACATACCTAGAACATAAGGTTATAGAATTATTGCAAATTAAAAAAAGCTAAAAGGAGACAGATCAAATATCAGTCAACGTGTATTAATGCAAAAGACGTTACTGGAAATATGTTAAATAATCATTACAGACATGTAAAAATTCTAAATTGGAATTTATCTAGTAATATACTGTCAAATATAAAGAAAAACTGACCACAGTAAGTGGGAAATATTGACAATAAGTTGAACAGTTCTAAGATACCTTTTCTCAACAAATCCTAGAAGAAGCAGACAAAAATACCACTATATCTCAAAGACCTGAGTAAAATTTAATAAAAACCTAACTGACATTTAGAATATAAAGTTCAGAAAAGTGACCGCACCAAACTAGGTTATGTGGAACGCAAACTCTCATGTCCTATAGGTGAAAACAAACATGGTACAGTCCCTTTGGAAAACAGTTTGTCAATTTCTTACAATGAAACACAACAAAGTCACAATGACACCACTGACAAAGGTATCAAAACATAAATGAAAGTGATGTATATACAGCTAAAGCAGAAATACAAACTACCAAGTATCTCCATTCAGGGTCTTCCTTAACCTAAACTAGGTAGAAACAAAAAGTCTACAGCACACATCAGAACTGATGGCCAGGCATGGTGACGAATATTCCTTTTCAAAAGAAGTCCAAGGCATTTGCAATCACCATTTATAATTACCAGAGAACAAAAATATCACTGCCAGCAAGACAAAAGACCCAAGGGCTAAAAAGGAACAAATCAAACTATTACATTCCACAGTAGCAATGAAATGCTAATGTATGTAGATTATTTTAAATGTGTAAATTGTCTACACTCTTGAGAAAGCGTATTTATTTGTAAGACTTTTTTATAATAAAGTTTACAAATTTTTAAAAAAAGCTTACAAAAGCTGTTTCACCAAAATCAATCATTTATATATATAAAAAAATCTATAGCATAATGACACTGGGCTAAGGGACACAAACAGTGATACATCTGCCTAACACGTATAAGACCTTAGGCTCCGGTCTCGATCTCCAGTAAGAGGGAGAGGATGACATGGGAACAGGACAAGGACGCCATTTATAAAAGTACCAAGATACAGGGCTGGAGAGATGAGTAGTTATGAGCATTGGCTGCTCTTGCAGAGGACTCAGGGTTCCTAGCATCCATGTGGCAGCTCACAGACAACTGTGAACCTAGTTTCAGGGGCTTGAACCTCCTCTTCTAACTTCCACAGGGTACACAGCATACATGCAGGCAAAATCATCATAAACATAAACAAATCTAAAAAGAAAATGATTTTAAGTGCCAAGATACAGGTGGCAGTGGTGGGCACACTACCAATGAGGAAACTACAAAACAAGACAGACACATTAAAGCAGAACTAAGGAAGGGAAGAACTATCATAGGTCCAGAGTTATGTGATTGAGTTTCTATCTAGAGATTAAATGTAATTGTCAGTCAAGATCCAAGTAGGCGAGTCCACACACATACACATGTATGTGTCATTCCACATCCTGGAGGCCATACATATTTGTAGGAAGCTTAATAAAACCATTTTAAAACTTATATGAAGACATTAAGGGCTTTTAATAGCTATGTCATTGGTGAAAAGTAAAAAGAAGATCTGCATTCACAGTCTCCAGATAGTTCAGTTAATGAAGGTACCACCACAGGGTGGAACCAAGATAGGAATAAACAGAGACCAAATGAGTGATGACAGAGGTATCAGGAACAGACTGTAGATAAACAAGGTCTATACAAAAATTAGCCGGGTGTCAGCACAGAAAACCTGACAGTGCCACACTTCCTCACACAAGACAGAAAGTTCCATCCCAACCCCTCACCTGAATACGAAGTGCCAAAATCAGGAAGTTTTAAAAACTGGAGAGTCTTTGAATCCATTGGAAAAGATACTAATAAATGTTAAAACTAGTAACACTTTTTCTCAGAAGATTCCATGGAAAACAGAAATATTGCCACAGAATAGGAAGATATATGAAATACACAACTACCTTTAGACTCACGGTATATTCAAAGAGCTCTTATAAACCATTTTTTTTTTTTCAAGACAGGGTCTCACTATGTAGCTCTGGCTGTCCTAGAACTTACTATGTAGACCAGATTGAACTTGAATTCAAAGAGATCTACCTGCCTCTGCCTCCAGAGTGCTGGGATTAAAGGCATATACCACAGCACTTGGTTATCCACCATTTTAAACAGATAAGTCAACAGAAAAACAGGCAAAAAATGTTTTGTGAAAAAAAAAATGGTATGATCTAAAACAGGTAGGCAGGGATGAAAAAGTACTCAATACCATGAGCAAACCAGGAGGCTAACGCCACACCCACTGGACTGGCACAATTTACACAGTTAGAAACAGCATGTGATGAGGGTGTAGGAGCCAAAGGTTCCAGAGTCCATGAGCATTAACAATAGGACACAGTCAAAACAGACTTAAGTAGACACCCCCAGTTCTTGATTTTGCCTCCCAGCTCCAAATAAAACTTTAATGTCTGCTCTATGAAAATAAAGGTGTCAGACCCTCAAGACATTCCTGCTAACAGCATTGTCACTGCGATTTACTCCTCCTAGGGACCTCCTCCTCTGCTCTGCTCTAGGGAGCAGTTTCTCCAGGCCCAGTTCCCACAAAGCATGGCATCAACAGTGCTAACAGCCAGAACCCAAAACCTGAATTAGTTAACATAACAAAGAAACTGAACACCAAATTCCTGTTTATACCAACAGATAAAAATACTTAAAAAAGAAAAAATTTAAAACTCAAATGTTTCTCACAGCCTGTTCACAGAATTACATTATTATTTCCTGTCTACTTTTCTGAGTTTTTAAAAATTAGTCTATAATAAATGCTTATTGTGTGTTTATGAAAGTACCAACCTTTTTTCAGATAAGTCAAAAAAGATACTAATATTTCTACTAAATACTTCCTTAGCAAGTTTCATGGCCACGTTCCCCTTGCACCCAAGGGTGGACTTCCACCATGCTCAACAACACTACCTCTCAGTACTTGCTCTGTAATGAGCCAATGAGCCAGGAGTGCAACCACCCCAAGGGTCTCAGACTGTAGATGAGGTCAGGGAGGCCCTGCCTTAGCCCTGGGATTATCCACAATTCTGAACTCCTGATTCTCACTATTTCTTACCAGTCAATGCCATTAATTTATGACAGCAACTCTACATTAAATCTTATTACCCAGCTAGGTATGGTGAATAGGCCTAAAACCCCACTATATAGGAAGTGGGAACAGGAGAATAACAAGTTCAACATCAGTGTGTGTTAAACAGCAAAAACCCAGCTCATATGCAAATACACAAAAAAATTTCTATTCAAATTACACGTGGTTGCTGTCTCCTCTTGCACCCTTACTAGCAGAATGGATGGAGGGGACAAAGGGAGGGAAGAGAGACCAGTAGGGAAAAGTGGCATCAAGTAGGAGCCTCAGAGAACAGTAACCTCTAAACCAGTCATGGTAAGCAGAGAGTAAGTCAGTGATTTTAAACAAGAAAATGTAATATAAGGAATTAAAAGAGAAGCAACACTGAGGCAGCACACAGGTCGAGCTACAGGAACCAGGTAGGCGCCAGGAACTGGAAGAGCAAGGCAAGAGGCTGGGCTGTAAGAACCCAGGAGCCTGGCAGCTTCCTACAAAACTGTGGCCAAGGTTCAAGAATTTTAAGCAATTCTTAAAAGTACTCAAAGAAAATAATGCACCAAGAACTCCAAAACTAAAATCCAAGGGCTTCTCACAGTCTGCTCATAGAATTATATTTTCTTCTGTCTACTTTTCTGAATTTTTGGAAGTTCTATTATAAATGCTTATTGTATGTCTATAATATAAAAGTATTAACCTTTTTTCCAGATAAGCCATAATTTTAAGATACTAATAGTTTTACTAAATACTTCAGATTATAACACTCAAATTTAACATGCTAAAAGAGGGAAAGGGATACTCTGACCTGACAGTCAAGCAGAACAAGAGCTCCGCAGATTAAAAAAAAAGAGAGAGAGAGAGAGAAAGAGAGAGAGAGAGAGAGAGAAAGAAAGAAAGAAAGAAAGAAAGAAAGAAAGAAAGAAAGAAAGAAAGAAAGAAAGAAAGCAAAGCAACAAAAAAAAAACTCTGAAAATTCAAAATACCATTCTGGGAAAGAAAAGACTTACAGATGGCCTAGGCTCAAGCAAGAAGAGTGCAGGCAGTAAAATAACAGTTTACTTTACCAAACAGCTTATCAACTGATCTTTATGTAAACACTAAGAATAGTGCAAAGCCCCTAAAAAATGCCAGCATTATTTTTACAGATTAGGAAAGAATATATGCCAAAAACAACATCAATAGCTCAATTAAAATAACTCATACTTGTGTTTACATAAAATTTGATGACCATAATATATTTGTCAGACCACTGCAATTATTGCCTGAAAATAATACTCTAAATATTATTTTGACAATATAATTACAGTTCTTACCTCAGAAGCAGTAACAAAAAACTGGCACAGTTACCCTGACAACAATCTCCCTAAAATAAGGTTCTCAGAGAAAGAATTAACAGATAGTGAAATCAGAACACTTTTTACAATGCTACTTCATTGGGTTTGAATTACGGCACTATGAAAATAACTTCTGAGCTTCTTATTAAATGCAAATGTCACTGTTGAATTCCAAACCAGGGGCTTTCCTTTCCTAGAGGTGGTGAGAAATACCACGAACTTTCCTTTTCCTCCTTAGTCTCTCTTCCAATTCTACCACAGAATACCGGTCAGCTACTTAAAACAGATAGCTGAAGTTTTAAAAAGAAACTGCTTTCATTTCATGGGCTAGAAGACCCAATGTTGTCAACATGGCAACTCTTCCCAAACTAATCTGCAGACTTAGCATAATCCCTAACATCTATAATATATTACAGAAGTAACTTCTACAATTCAACAATAAAACACAACCACAATCAAGAAAAAGAAACTGTGCAAAGGACTCAAACAAACATTTCTCTAAAACTTTATAAATGCGCACTACATACATGAAAAAATGTTCATTATCATTAGTCATTTGGGAAATGCAAATAATAACCACACATTACTTTCTACCCACAAGGATTAATTAAACCAAAAAATTGAAAATGTCAGCAAGGATATGAAGAAATTAGAACACACACTGGTGATTAAATGTAAATGGCTCCACTGTATTGGGAAACAGTTTAGTGGCTCCCCAAAACAGGAGCTAGAAAGAGGGATCAGCAATTACGAGTACATGCTGCTCTAGCAGAGGACTGACAAGATTCAGTTCCCAGCACCCATGTCAGACAACTTAAAGAATCACCTGTAATTCTAGCTCCAGGGGATCCAAAGTCCTCCTGTGACCTCTGCAGACACCCACACATAACATGGACAGAGACAGGCAGACAGACAGAGACAGGGAGAAGAAAGTTGAAAGGCAGACAAAGACACAGACAGAATGAATCCTTAACATGGTAATACTCAGGCCCAACAATTCTAACCCTAGGCACATACTCCAAAGAACCGAACACAGGCACTCAAATAAATAGATGTACACATTCAAAGTGTTATTCATCATTGCCAAAAGGTGAGAACAGCCTGTGTTCATCAACTGATGAATGGAAAACAATACAGTATTATTCAATCCAAAAGAACAAAATTCAGATGTATGCTAGAATGTGACTGAACCTCAAAAATAAGAGAAATCAGATCAAGGGCCATGTAGGTCTACAATTCCATTTATATGAAATATCCAAAATAAATTAATTTACAGAGACAGAACATAGAATTGTGGAGAAAGAGAGAGAGGAGTTGCTTTCCTTATCCCTCTGAGCGTAAGAAAACATTTTTAATTCTGTACAGGTATAGGTTGTGCACTATTAGATTGTTCTAAATTCCACTCAACCGGTCACTTTAAAATGGATAGTTTTATGTTAAGTGACCTGGGAGACATAAGTAAATGATAAAATGCTTGTCTAGCATGTCCAAGGCACTAAGTTTACCCCAGCACCACCAGGGGGGAAAAACCAATTAGTTAAACTGATAGTATTGAAGCTATCTAAATTATAAACAACTCTTAATGTGTCCTTTATAAAACAAGACTGAGGCTAGCAATATAGCTCAGTGGTAGAGGCTTTCCTACCATACTGGAGCCCAAAGTTCAATTGCCAACACCACCAAAATTTAAAAAAAAAAAAACAAAAACACAACAAAACACAGGGATCTATTCTCTAACGTCAATCAATGTATTCCTTCACCACATAGCTATGCTATAAAAACATTTTTAGACTCTTCCCCTTTCTATTTTTCTTAGGTTATCCAACTCAATGAAGAAAGGATGAAACAATGATTAATTATATTTTGCACAAAAATAAAATAAGTCTTGCACAGGAGATTTGGGATAGCACAAAAAAAAAAAAGAAAGAGAGGAATTCAGAATCAAGGAAAGAAGCTTTAAGGTGGAAAGCAAGAGAATGTTCAACATGATGATAAGGATGCTGGAAGGCAGAGGAGCACATGTGATGCTGAGAGCAAATGGAATAACTTCAAGAGAAAATCTCCTGTGTGGGTGGGTGGAGCTAGTACCCAAGGTTCAAGGGGAGGGGCTATCTCCCCTCTAATAGCTCCGAGTCATAGCACTTGCTGCACGAATACACCACTAGAAGAAATCAGCAGACAGACAGCTGATATGCTATCACTGTGTTCCAGCAATTACAAAATGAACTGCATCTGAACAGTGGTTGAATTACAGACCTCACAGACTGATTTTTCCATGCAACACAATGAAACCTGTTACTTTATCATTGTTTTGAAATCCTCCAACTCTGAGTAACAAGGTCTCATCATAAAGCAGAGCTACAAAAAAAAATACCTTTAATATTAAACATCTTTAAAATACTTTACAAATAAATTCTATCAACCTCTTAAAATACTGCCACTCAGAAAAGTTTAGAGCCGAGATGTCATCTATAACTCTTAGACAATGTAGCTAACTTTAAGAAACCATGACTTTCTGTCACACCAGGTAACTGACTTAAGATTTAAAAGATGCATACTAAATCAAATATTAAGACCCCAAAATTGTAGTAAAGTGAATCTGAAATGAAATAAATGCCTTATATTATATAAAAATGGGAGTTAAGAAATAATTGTAAATCAAATCTATTTTAAATGGTTAAACTTCCCCCTGAAGGGAAGTATTTATATTATATGTGGTAAATGTGTTGTCTATTATAACAATTACTTTAACCCATAACCCAGTATATCTAATAAGCATGGATACTTACATTATTATATCAAATAATTTACATTTACTCATAATATCTCAATTCCTTAGAGAAGAAGATCATATACAAAAACTCTGTTTTTTAACTTAATGCTGTGTTACGATAATAATCTTTGTACAAAGGATAAGCAATAACCCTACTAATACAGAAAACTAAATGCCTTCAACATAATCTAAGAGTCTTCCAGCCTTTCAAGCTAAGAAGCTGAGCACTGTTTTTAATCCCACATCAACAGCTGTTAAGGAGAAGAGTTACCTTTCCTTTCTGTCACACTAGGTAATAGACTGACTAGTTTCTTAACTCCCGTTTTACATAAGGTGCTACCTGACACCCTATTCCCAGTGGACAGGTAAGAACTAGAGGTGGGACGTAGAGGTGAGTGACACTAGACTGCAATCTTACTTAACAGACTTAACATATCCGGGTCTCCTCACTGGAATGTGAGTTCCTGGGGGCACAGATGTCTGCTCTGGTCACTGTTGGAATCACACCCATATTAGTTACTTTTATCTTCACTGCAATAAAATACCTGAAAGAAGTAACTTATGGGAGGAAGGATTTATTTTGGCTCAGGGTTTAAGATGACACAGTCCATGGTGGAGAAATGACAGTGACAGTTGGAGCAGCATGGCTAGAGTAGTGGAAATCATAACAGGATACATTGCCTGAGCAATCAGGATGCAAAGATCTCAGGAAGAACTAGAGATAGACTGTAAGCCATAAGCCCTGCCCCATATGGCTCTATATCAGCCAGCTAGACTCCATGTTCAACCTTCCAACACAGTGTCACTACACTACACAGTGTACACTAGAGGAGGACAAAGTGTTCAAACACAGGAGTCTGTGAAGGGCATTCATATTCAAACCAAAAGCAGTGTCTGTCACATGTGTAAGTAACACAAGGCATCAGACATCCCAGGTTGCTACTGCAAAGAACCACAAACTAGACAGCTTCAAACAATTACCTTCTACCATTCTGGAGACTACAAGTACATGATTAAGATGCCACCAGTGCTGATTTCTCCTGACACCTCTCTTCTTGACAATAGTCTGCAATCTGCTTCCTGTGTCTTCACATGGTCTTCACCTATGTGTTCTACTATCCTTTTCTCAAGAAGACACCAAATTTCTTCACTGTACCTTAATAACTTCCTGTAAAATCTTATCTTCAAATACAGTCATATTCTGGACACTGGAGGTTAGGATTTTGCTATGGTCTGAATGTTTTTGTCCTTCTAAAATTCATATGCTGATTGTCAAATCTCCAAAGTGTTGGTAGTAAGCAATGGGGTCTGTGAGGGGTAACTAGATCTCGCAGTTAGTGCCCCTTACAAGAGTTCAAGAGTTCCTTTGCCTCCTTCTGCCCCTCTACTATGTAAGGACACAGCAAGAAGGCACCTTCATTGAGCCAGAGAGCAAGCCCCTACCACATAATATGCTGAAACCCTGATCCTGAGCCTCCCAGTCTTCTAGATTGATAAATACCTGCCTTTACTAATTAACTAAGCTAAAATATTTTACTGCAGCAGCCCAAGCAGACTAAGAGAAGCTTCAGTGTAAGAAGTTGGGAAGAGACAAGTCAGCCTACAACAGGACAGAAAGGAAGTCACAGTAACTTTCCTTCACAGTAACTCTTTAACATTCCATGAAATACAGAACATGTTTCAGTGAATGACTAAACACTCAGAGAATTAGTTTTAAACATTTTTCAAGATAATAATCCATTAATTATACTGCACATTACCTGTTAGCAAAGAGTCTTGTTCCACTCGAAGTTCACGAAAGAGAAGAACCAAATCAACAGCAACGCCAATTGTATCCAGGTTCCTGTATTAAATTTTAAGACAAAATTAAATACATGCTCTTCTCTAATACTGATTTTCAAATGCTGATTTAATGTATATGCTGAGACTACTGATCAACAGTTCTACAGCAGGCAGAATAACAGCTTCCAGAGAGGTGCGTATCTAATTATTACCGTATCTAGTAAAGAGAACTTTTCAGACAAGACCAAATCAGTAATCTTGAGATGGAAGGATTGTCCTGAGTTAAATGGAGATCCAATATATCACTAGGCACATTACAAAAGGAACACAAGAAAGTTGGAACCAAGAGAAAGGAGGCTATATGCCAAGAAAAATGGTAGGGCTGAAAGCTGGCAAGGCAAAGAAACTGATTCTGTCACAGAAGCCTCTAGAAAGAAGTACTATCTATGCCAACCCCTTATGGACTATCAAACTCCCAATTCGTAAGATAATAAATGTGTGCTATTTAAGATTTTGGTAGTATGTCACTGCAACAAAAGCAAAGTGACACAGATCTTTGACACAGCATTGGTGGGGTGCTGCTGTACAAACACCTGAAAAGGGAAGAGACTCTGGTCAGCAGGCAAAGGCTAAAAGAACCCTAAGACACATGGACAAAAAAATCACAGTGCCTTAGACAGACTTCTGATAGAAACACACACATGAAGGCACAGCTGGCAACGTTTGGAAGAAAATGAGAACATGTTATTAGAGACTACAGGAAAGGGATCTCTGCTATGTAGTGCCAAGAGTCCTTGGACAACATCCTACAGCTGTGAGGAAAGGAAAGAAAAAAGAAATGCCCCAAACTGCCCAGTGTACTGTGATCTTCTGCCTACTGTATTTGAGAAAAGATACTTATTTTCTAGTGTTATAGGTCCCAGATAAAGAGGAACTTTGTCCCAAGATGGATCACTATACAGTTTCATATGTACCTTAGGTAATCCAGAGGATTAGATGTGGGACTTCTAGCTAATGAGGCCTAGAAGCATTCTGAACATGAGGTGACGCTATAATGGGTTTAGAATGTGGGAGACCTTAGGATAGCACAAAAACGTATTTTGAATGTGAACAATGTGAATGTTTAAGATGAATGGATGAACTGGGATAGCAAATAAACCTAAACTCCTTATCAGTTTATTTGTTTTTAAGTGACTTTATAAAGTCACTGTGGCAAGAGACACAGTAATGATGCAATCTGTAGTTGGTCTTTGTCCTGAGCATGTGGCGCGGCGTTCCTAAAACCATTATACTTCCCTGAATGATTGGAACACCTTTGGATCACATCTGAGTTTATGCTCTAAAAGCAACTCAGACACAGCTTCAGAATGGTACCCTGCTGCCAGAGGACCCAACTTTCAGTCTCAGAGAGGTGAGTAAGATGAAAAGTGAATTCAATACCCACAGCCAATGGTTTAAATTAACCATGTCCATATAATGAAAACTCCATTAAAAAACTAACATTGGAGTCTGGGGCACATGAAGGCTGATGAGCACATCAAACTGCCAGAAGGATGGCATACCCAGGGAGGACACATCACCCCCACCCTAGACCGTGTCCTGTGCATATTCTTATACCTGGATGTTCCTAGTACATACCCTTTATAATGACCAGAAACCTCCTTTCTTGAGTTCTGGAAATTACTAAAACTGAGGGAACCCTACCGTGGAACCCTCAGCTTCAAGTCCCTGCCCTTCCCCACCTGGGAAAGTACAAAAGAAACTGGCATTCTGGCCAATGTTTCCAGAACACAACGTTATATTTTAAAATACTGGTACTGGGCTGGAGAGATGGATCAGCAGTTAAGAGTACTTGAGGCTCTTCTATAACATGCAAGTTCAGTTCTCCACACCCACCAGGTCCAGCTCCAGAGGATCCCACTCCCCAATCTGGACTCCATGAGCACCCATAATACATATGTGGCAGATACACAGACACAAAAATTAAAAAAAAATCTTTAAAAATGTTTTAAAATTTAATTAGTTAAAAAAATCAAAGTATTAACTATTATTTAGCAAGATTATTGCCATTTCTATCCATTTTCTATAAAGAGGTGGCAGGTTTGTTTTAGCATTTATGTTAAAACAGCTACACCTTTTCCTCCTCTCCTTTCATCTTAAAAATCTCATTAATCATATTAAAGCCTCAGGTATAAGACTGTCTAAGCAGCCAAGGGAATCAAATGTCTCCTGGACCAGCTCAACTTCACCCATCACAGCAGTGATAAAGAGGCCTTGAGGCCCTGTCTAGATGCAAATCCAGGAAAGAAAGGTGAACATCCTGCTTGTGACTTCCGACTTCATTTCAAGTAAAATATTCTTAAAAAATATTAATAGTAGTTGATTCTATAAAAGTAAGAGGGAAAGCCAGGCACAGTAGTGCACACCTTTAATCCCAGCACTCGGAAGGCAGAAGCAGGTGGATCTCTGAGTTGGTATAGAGCAAGTTCTAGGACAGCCAAACCCTGTCTCAGAGAAACCCTGTCTTTAAAAAAAAAATAAAAGAACAAAAAGCAAGGGGGGGATAAACAAAGCAAGGAAAAGAAGCTGGGTTCTAGGTGTAAAAGCTGTACAATGTAAAGAGCAACAGAGAGCATCCTCTGGTCAGTATTTAACACTTCTCAAAAACAGGCACAGCCTAAGACAGACGGAAAGTGCTCCAAGTTTAAGAGTCTTAAGACAGATAATCTCAGGAACTTATGAAATATTCCTGCTCAGTGTAAATACAGGCTAACTGAAACATTTACAGTTAAAAGGAGGCCAAAAGCTACATGTGAACTTGGGCAAGCCAAACCTAGAGATATGGAACCAATGCCAAACTCAAATCACTGTCACATAAAGAATCAAATACTTTAAGTTACAAATTATGAACAGGAAAGTTGAATAATCCCTCTTGTTAAACAAGAGAATACAAGAAAGGATGTTTCCCTGTAGAGGTAAAGGTCAGTTTTGTAAAAACAACAGGTAATGCTATAAACCCAAAATGTTAGCCAACATATAAAAAACACTCGGGGGAATGTGTGTCACTACCTGATAGAGTTCTGGTTCACAGAACACTCTATACATGCATTCCGAAGACATCTGAAGCATTCAGTGATTAGCTGAAGACTGGAAGCCAGGTGCTCCACTTGGGAAGGATCCCTGCAGGCCAGCTCTACAGCATGAGTAGATTTCTTTAAGATATCCAGGACTCTCTGGAAGATCGTTCTGGGTGCTGTTTCCCTGGAAAAAGATAGAGTTGTTATAACCGGGGTCGGGGGCGCAAAAGATATACTGACTGATTTCCAAATGTCCCATCCCCAAAACTGCTTTACCTACTCCAGAGGCAGGGGAATCTAGGTTTGCCTATTCCAGCTCCTTCATTATGAAACAGAAGTTATGAGCTGCAGTGCAGACTGTGTAGCTATGGCGTGCGGGGCACTGCTGCTCGTCCTTACATGTGTTCTCTCACTCCACCACTGAACCAACACTGTCCTCTCCATTCTATAGGCAATGTAAGAGAAGGAGTTGCTTGCCCACATCACCTGGCCAATGAATGCCAGAGCCACAATTCCAATTAAAGTTCTCTGGTTCCAGTACTTGCACTCCCCAGGACAATCCAAATCCAGTACAGATGAAGTCTCTTGCTTATGGACCTGCCACGACCCACTATGGACCTTGCACTGGGTTAAGGGAAACAATATTCTAGGAGGACTATGTAGAGAACAAGGTCACTCTTCTCTTTAGATCCCATGAAGCCAGCAACAACCACACCAAACTTTACAAGGGAGAGGGTGGGAGAGAGGCAACAGGAGGGTTTGTAGTGTGCCAGCTCCCCATGAGGATGAGTGTCCGGCAGAAAGATGACCTACAGCTGCATTCTCAGGCACCTCAGTCTTGGCATGCTTCTCTCATGCCAGAAGTATAGCCTACTATCATTCCAGGGCTCTGAAGATGACAATTTTTTTTTTGGTGTAATCTGGTACCCAAATGAAAGTCAATTTCCTCATTTCATAAATCCCCTAAAGAAACAGTAATCTGCTTTTAAAGACAGAAGAAAAACTGGGTGGCACACACCTTTAATCCCAGCACTTGGGAGGCAGAGACAGGTAGGTCTCTGAGTTCAACACCAGCCTGGTTGACAGAGCAAGTTCCAAGACAGCCAGAGCTACACAGAAAAAACTGTCTAGATAAACAAACAAACAAACAGACTGAAGAAAAACTGAAATGTTAGCAGTTAGATATTTAAGAAACTCTTAAGGACAGTCCTGACCATCTCTGAGTGTTCTCCTCTGCCCTCAATGTAGAATGACAGGATTAAGCAAGACCACAGAAACTCCAAACTAATAACAACCTTACGCTGCCTGGACATCATCAAAGACATTCCATAAATGTCCCTTCCTTTCCAGGACCAGGGGAGACAGCCATGGCTTCTTATGTATTATGTGGTATCTTTCAGTCTTATAGACAGAGACATTCCATGTTTTCCTATGGCTGGATCTTTGATAAATCCAGAGGCAAATAAATAGCTCATGTTTTACAACAGTCTGAATTCCACTTTATCTGCTTTTCTCTTCTCCCCAATTTCCTCACTTATCTGTTTCTCAGACATAAACAGGAGGCAAAACCCAGGGCCTCCCACATGCTAAGCAACTGCCAATGACCTACAACTCTACCCTTTTCCCTTATCTTTTTTTAAATTTATTTAATTTTAAGGTACCTGAAACTTGTTTCAGGAAAGAGGCAGGGTATTGATTAACTAATTAAAAACTGAGAAACACACACAATTATCTGCCTGCACCCTCATCCCTCCAGTCAGCACTATCTCCACGGACAGGTCATAAAACTTGCACCCGGTGTTTTAGCAACTTAGTGACCAAACAAAAAAGTGAAATTCACCTGCCTCGGCAACTATAACAAGCAATCATTTATGTAACACATTTTTTCTGATGATACTGGCATGAAAATTTTAAAAATGAACATTTACTAGCACTCCCGTGATAGCATTAAGGATTAATGACTATGCTGGAGAAAATACTCAAGAGGGTGAAACACTGAAGAATGACAAGAGTATCACAAATTTCCACAACAAGGTTAAATCTAATTACCTGTATGTGTTTTGATGCAGTTTCAATATTTATTAGTTGGTCTTACAAATAAAAATAAAGGGCTGCAGTAGCTCATGGCACCACATTTGACGAGTAAGCAAATTCTGGGTTCAAACTTTAGTAGCGCAAAAATAGTAAGAAAACAGTTCTACAACTAGAATAATCTACAGTAATTTCTCTATTCTCCTCAGGTGGCTAAGAGGTGTGATTCACACCTGTGATGATGGAGCCAGTCTTAATTCTTTCAGCTGGTCCTTCATAGATGCCACTGTCCACAAGGAACAGTCTTCCCTGAAAATCAGTCATCCCTTGACCTCTTTCTTACCACCCACTTTATTAAAAACTGACAACTGAAGCAGCACACATTTTGGAACAAAACTAGGGTGGCAGACTGAAGAAGATAGTCATTCTCAAGAATAATGGTGTTTTATAATGTATAGAACAGTTAAGTTCATGAACTAACCTACAAATATAATTCCCAGCTTTACATATCCATTTGTCAGGGATGCACTCAGTCCTTATTATACTTTAATAGCAACAAACAAAATGGAACTGAAGACCCTTCAAAAGCCCAAATGACCATAAATAGCTCCTACACAGTAAGCTCACATGGCACAAATGTCAGATACAAAATAACTTGTGTTTGTAGAATGAAGAAAAATAATTTGGGAAAGTGATCATTGTTATTTGCTGTCCCCAGGTTCTAGACCCATGGGTTCCTGAAAGCACCATGCACTACCAACGTTCTGTGCCCTTCCACCAACATACACTTGTCACACTGTCCCCACCCAGTTCTTTGCCCTCAAGAACTTGGTCTGTGGTTCTCATTCTAAGTTAACTATTCTACCACTGAGCTACACCCTCCAGCCTAAACATCTCCTTTTTCAGAAATCTCTTGAAAACCATATCCCTAGTGAAACTCATCCACTACTCCAATCTGTACGCCCTGAACTCTGTACTCCTGCAAACTAGAGACAAGCTGGCTCTTGTATCCCTAGTCCACTGCACCCACTAACAGATTTTCAAATTTCTACCTTAAACAACAAGGACATCTGGCACAAGGAAAGTAGTCCAGGCCTGCACCGTGTTATCCAGGGAAGTCGGTACACTTGGAGGCAGCACCTAAGAAACATTAACTTAATTCTTTTTCTTCCCACTAAGAGAGCCACATATTCTAGATGCAGAAACTAGAAAAACAGTCACCTTGTAAGACGTGGCTCTAATGTAGGCAGATGTCTTGTGATTCCTATTTAGCATATTTCATTTCTCCTTCCCCATTAGTTACTACAACAGATTAATTTGTAAGAAGTGTCTATAACCCAAACTGACTGTATTTTAAACTTCCCCAAAACAGAGAATATGTCTTAAATGTTTGTTTCCCTCTACAAAAGCTGAGAAAAAAAATTCCTGCAATGTCTTATGGCAAATAGCTATAGATTCAATTAATCCTACCTGAAATAATACAAACATGAATACTATTTATTAGATGAGGACAAAGATGTTCTTCTCAACAACAGTAAAAGCATTCACCTCTCCCCACTACTCTCCCTTCTCCATAGCCTTGAAAGAAAACTACTTGGCATTACAGTTCTGCACAGTCTGTGTTCACAGTCAGGACAATGTAATGCATCTAAATATGTAATGATTAACGACAATGAAATCGCTGGTAAAGATCAGTCAGTCGTCCCCATATTACAAACATTATTAATAATAATTGCTGTCAGTTCTACTTTAACCAAACTAACAAAAATATTCACAAAGGCTTTAGGAAGCTTAGCTACTTCATTCGCAGAAGGCAGAGTACTTATGGAGACAATTAAACTTCAGCCGTTAGACGTTCCTATTAGATAGGAATGCATACCCTGAAGACAATGTATAAATGAAATGTTGTATTAGAGGACAAAAAAATTCCTTTGAGTTACACAAAAGGTAGAATTTCATTTCCTTCAAGTTTCAACACATTTGTTGGTCTTGGCAAGTCCTGTTTGAGTAAAATTAAAGAAAACTACCTGTGATTATATGTCACAGGTTAGACAAGCCTAATATACCACATGTACACACATTTTACAGTTAATTTATCAGTGGACCTCCTACTGAAAGGAAACTAACTGCTAGACATTGTAACTGCAACTAAGACTATCGCACTTGTTTAAGAATTATTCTAATACCTACCACTGCATTAAAAAAAAAACTGGCTTATGTATTTAGAGTATTTTATCTACTGTTGCTAAAAAAAGTAATTAAAAGCTCATAGATTTTTTTTCTAATTGCTGGTTGTTACATAAAACCATAAACTTTGCCTATTGATTTGGTCTGGCTGATCAAAAGCAGAAATTACTGCCACAAAGAGCCTAGAGCAAAATTCTGAACTCCACCTTTCCCAAGACAGTCTATTTGTGCATTCTACCCTCTCCGCTCCCATCCAGGCCCAGATGGTCCCTGACAGCCCTAACAATCCATTCTGCTGGGTCACAAAAGTTGTGTGTAAAGAGCATCTCAGCAAATATTTCAGGCTCTGACGGCCCTTTATCAACGCAGCCCTTTATCAGAGAAAGAACCTTAAATGACACTGAAACAAATGAACACAGCTAAGTTCAACAGAACTCTATGTGGAGGTGGCTGACTGGTGACTGCTGCTCTCGCAAAGACTGGAGTTCCTTCCAGCACCTCATCAGGCTGCTTACAGCCACCTGCAACTTCAGATCTAGGGGCTCCAACACCATTCTGCCTCTGAAGACACTGGCACTCATGGGCACAGACATCCTCCCAAACATAATCCTAATTAAAAGATAAACAAATCTTTAAAAAACAACTTCATTATAGCCAAGTGTGTGGCTTACTGTGCTGTAACGCCGGCATCTGGGAAGCTGAGAAACGGGGATATCAAGCTCAAGGCCATCCTGGCCTACACAGCAAGACCTTGTAACATCACAATTTCAAGTTCCCATGACTTTCAGATGGCAACTACGTAAATGTACAAACCACCCTTTACTCATAGTACATAATAAAACAGGTAGTGGGCCAGGTCTGGCAACTCCTGTCTTACTAAGATTCCTAACATACCACAGTCCTCTCCCGACCCCACAAAACCATGGTCTCCCCTTTCCTACCATCCCCATCACAATCAGTTCTTTCCTCATCAGAGCAAATGCAGCTCAACGGCATCATGATAAACAAAAGGACAAAGCAGCACCGAGATGGAAAGCAAGTTCAATACCAGATACAAGAACCCAGGAAAGGAGCCTGTGAAACAGACAACTTAGGAAAGTGCTGGCATGAAAGCGGTGAAGGAGAGGTATGTACTTTCTGTGACAACTGCGATCCATAGGCATACCTAAAAAGCAGTTTCATGGAGACTTAGAACACACAGGAGACTACAACCACCAAACCTTGGAAAACTTTTCAGTCTTAGGCAGAGAAAGAATATACGTAAGGGTCTGGAGACAGGGCTCAGCAGTGAGCACACCTGCTGCCCTTGCAGAGGGCCTGAGTTCAATTCCCAGCATCTACATGGTGGCTCACAACCATCCATAACTCCAGCTCCAGGAGACCAGATACTTTCTTCTGACCTCCACTGGCATCAGGCACACATGGTACACATACACATATAAAGGCAAAACACTCATATACATGACATAATTAAACATAAAAGAATAAAAAGAAGGTATGTAAAACATTACTAAGATACCAGGCAGTGGTGGCACACACCTTTAATCTCAGCACTTGAGAGGCAGAGGCAGGCGGATCTCTGTGAGTTCAAAGCCGGCCTGATATACAGAGTTCCAGAACAGTCAGAGCTGCTACACAGAAAAACCTTGTCTCAAAAAAGGCGGTGGGGGGGCTAGAGAGATAGCTCAGTAGTAAAGAGCACCAGCTGCTCTTCCAGAGGTCCTAAGTTCAATTCCCAGCAACCACATGGTGGCTCACAATCATCTATAATGGGATCTGATGCCCTCTTCTGGCATAAAGGCATACATGCAGATAGAGCACTCATATACATAAAATAAAGAAATCTTTATTTTAAAAAAGCACAAGGATATATATGCATGAAAATGTCTATGAAGCCCACTTTGTACATTAACCTAAAATAAGTAAATAATAGGAAGGAAGGAAGGAAGGAAGGAAGGAAGGAAGGAAGGAAGGAAGGAAAAAAGACAAAGAAAAAGGAGGAAAGAAAGAAAGAACTGATCATAGGAACAGAAACAGAAGAAACTGCAAGGCCTGCTAGGTTGGCAGAAATCAGATTTTGATTGTTTTCCCATTCTGGGAACCCAAGGCCTTGTACGTGCTAGGTAATAATAGATAGATAATAGACAGACAGACAGACAACCCAGGGTTAGTTTGGTTAAACCTAACCAAAGTGAAAGACCTCCACAATGAAAACTTCAAGGCATTAAAAAAAGAAAACTAAAGGTACTCAGATCATGGAAAGACCGTCCATGTTCCTGCATGGATAGAATTAACATAAAAAAATTACTATACTACCAAAATTAATCTATATAGTCAACGCAATACCCATCAAGATTCTAATGTAATACTTCACAATCAGAGAAAACAATCCAACAATCTTTATGGAACTATAAAAGTCCAAACTAGCCCAAAAAAATTCTAAGGAAAGAAGACAGCTGGAGATATTACAATTCCCAGATTATACTACAGAGCTATAGTAACAGAACAGGGGACCTGGAAAGAAACAGAAAAAAAAGCAATAGCCAACTTATTTTCACAAAGGTGGCAAAAACATACAGTGGAAAAACTAGCTATTCAACAAACAGCACTGACAAAACTAGATATCCACCTGTGGAAGAAAAAAAAATTTGATTATCTTTTACCCTATACAAAAGTAAACTGGAAATGGATCAAATATCTTAATTAAAAACCTAAAACACTGAAACTACAAGAGGAAAACAGAATGAATGCTCAGCAACAATGTTCTAAAACAAATGAACAACAACAATCTCCAATAGCACATTAACTAGTCCCAAGAATTCACAAATGGGATTCCATAAAATTAAAGCTTCTACACAGCAATAACATAAACAAACAAACAAATAAATAAATAAAGCTATTGGCAAAGCAAACAAAGAGCCCACAGAATGGTAAAACATTTTTATCAGCTAACATCAAAAAGGGATAACATTCAGAATTTACAAAGAACTACAAAAATTAAATCCCAGACACCATTGTGTGTATATATATACACAGACACCATTATATATATAAACAAGAGTCAGGTAGAGAGACTAATAAGAACAAGAATGGTGGAGAGAAGTCTGAGACCACCAGTGACAATCAAGGGGAGTGCCTAGCCCCTCTTGAGCTACAAAATGCAGAGAAGACAGAAAACACCTCCCACTATTGAAAGCCTCTGGGAAAGGCTTGTCCTCAGAAGCTGAGTAGCACTTCTAACAAAATGTTTCTGAAATATTATTTTTGAGTGGCACTAAGTTCACAGGTCAACCTGGGAAAAATATGTCTTTGTTGTTGCTGTTTCAATAATATATTGATATTTCATCATGTAAGTGTTCTTTAATGTCTTTTGATATAATTCCTATTCTCTATGGTGATCATGATCGTGAGAACGGTGACCAGGACAAAGACAGTAGCTAACATTTAAATTGTTCTTATCATAAGCTAGTCACTATTCTAGGTGACACACATTAACTTCTCGGTGGCAACAATGGGGAAATACCGCTCACAGATAACTACACAGCTTATTTAGTCTTATGGCCAGAGAACCTGGCTCAGCTGAATAACAATCCCAGGGTTCCTTTGCTTTTCAGTATCCACATTCACAGATCCCTGACCAAGCCCTTGAGTCAGTGACCACTACAAAAGACCGGAAGGATGAAAGAACTAAAATGCCCTTCTCGGGGTTCTGAGAGTCACAATCATACCCTTATTTGTTTTGATTTGCTGACTCAAATTCTTTCCTGACTACTTCATCCTCTTAAGAAAACTGCATATGAGAGGTGGCCTCACGTTGAACACTTCTGTATTTTGAAGCTGAGTCAGACATCTTACCAAATAGTTCCATGTGTATTCCAGCTCATGGCATAGGTAAAAATAAAGGAGACTGCCATCACATAATTCTTTTTATGGAGGAACTTGATGTTCTCTCAAACAATTGAACTGAATCATGGCTGAGTCAAAAAGCCATATGGCATCTAAGCTGATGACTTGTCTGGTGTTCTTCTAGATCACTCAAAGACTTGCTGGCCACAGGCTCAGTAATGTTTAGGGAAAATTCAAGTGTATGAGTGTACACAGACATATTTCTATTTTACTCCTGTGGTATGCTAACCTCTGAAGGGCTTAATTATTTGCTTTCTTCATGAAAGTTAGTCAATATACTTATGCAAGCAACTCAGAATCACAAGTAATTCTTTATCTCTTGAAATCAGTCATCTGTCATAACTGATATTTCCTATATATTCCTAGTCTCTTCTGTGCTTTTATTTTACATATAATGGCTCAAGAAAATCATAAAAATACTATCAAATGCCCATTTATGTGCTAGATGTGAATGTAAGAATTAGGAATACAGAGTTAAATAGGAAACCTGTCTCTGAGGGAACGACAGGTAATTAAGTGCTTTTAATACCCTGTGATGGTCTTGAAAAGAGGCAAAAATACAAGACACAGGCCTAGAGATTGAAAAGACTTCCAACATTATCATTATATCTGTGCCACTATAACCAAATACCTAACAAAAACAACCTATAAGAGGTAGGATTTAGTTTGGCTCACAACTTCAGAGCATATGTATACTCAGCCCATGGCCGCCTGGCCCTAAGCTTAGGGGGAACATCCTGTTGGCAGAAGCATGCAGCAGAGAAGAATCTCATGGCAGACAGGAAGCAAAGAAAAGGAAACACATGAGAGGACCAAAGCATGATATAGCAGCAGTTCTTAATCTGTGAGGCACGACCCCTTTGGCAAACCTCCACCTCCAAAAATATTTACTTTACAATTCATAAGAATAGCCAGGCGGTGGTAGTGCATGTTTTTAATCCCAGCACCTGGGAGGCAGAGGCAGGTGAATTTCTGTGCGTTTGAGGCTAGTCTGGTCTACAGAGCAAGTTCCAGGACAGGCTCCAAAGCTACAAAGAGAGAAACCCTGTCTTCCAGGACAGACTCCAAAGCTACAAAGAGAAACCCTGTCTCGAAAAACAGAAACAAAACAAACAAAAAAAAAATTCCAAGAGTAGCAAATTTACAGTTATAAAGTAGCAACAAAAATATTTTTTTATTTTAACCAACCATAACATGAGGCACTATATTAAAGGGTTGCAGCATTAGGAAAGTTGAGGGACACTGCTTTAGGGTCATATCCCAGTGACCTATTTCTCCCTAATAGGTCCCACCTCCTACCTTTTACTACCTCTCAACAATACAATCATATGATAAATTCATCAAGTGACTAATCCATTGATCAAAGCAATCAGGATCCAATCAATTCCCAAAAACCCATCAGCTAGCAATCAAGTCCTTAATACATGACTAGTGACAGTCATTTCATACTCAAACCATAACAAAATGAAAACTGAAATGGTAAATAAATTATGAAGGAAGGCCAGGCGATGGTGGCGCACACCTTTAATCCCAGCACTTGGGAGGCAGAGGCAGAGGCAGGCAGATCTCTCTGAGTTCGAGGCCAGCCTGGTCTACAGACAGAGTTCCAGGACAGGCTCCAAAACTACACAGAGAATCCCTGTCTCAAAAAACAAAACAAAACAAAAAAACAAAAAGAAAGAAAATTACAAGTGTGTATGTACACAGAAATAAAGAAGGTTTACGGCGTTTATAAATGTAATGTCACAACACGTGTGCTATTTCTGTTAGTATCAGAAGCAAGCCAAATATAGTTCATTTACTGTATAAACTTAGTTGCCCCACGAAACTTGGCAAATTTCCTTAATCTTCACTGTCAAATTGATTGGATCTGGAATCATTCTAGGAGACACACTTCTAGGCATGTCTATGAAAGTATCTCTGGAAAGGTTTAACTGAGGAAGACATGATGCTCAAATGGCAGAAGAGAAAAAAGAGAGAGAAGTCCGGAAAGCACCAGCATTACCCCCACCCCTTACTCTAATTCCTCACTACAGTGTGAACAGTACTTCACAGTTGTGGTTGTTTGAATGCAATTGGCCCCCACAAACTCATAGGGAGTGGTACTATTAGGAGGTGTGGCTTTGTTGGAGTAGGTGTGGCCATGTTGGAGGAAGTGTGTCACTGTGGCGGTGGACTTTGAGGTCTCCCATGCTCACGCTATGCTCAGTGTCAGTCCACTTCCTGTTGTAGATCAAGACGTAGAATTCTCAGTTCCTTCACCAGCATCATGTCTGCCTGCACTCCACCATGCTTCTCATCATGATGATAATGGACTGAACCTCTGAACTATAAGCCACTCTATTAAATGTTTTCCTTTTTAGGAGTTGTAGTGGTCACGGTGTCTCTTCACAGCAATAGAAACTCTAAGACTACCACTATGCCTTCATGCAATGACGAACTATAGTCAGCAAGTCAAAATCTTAGGTTGCTTTTTGTCAGGCATTTGGCCACAGCAATGAGAAAAGCAACAATATAGATAGTTAAACACATGAATAAATAACACGGCACCCTGAATGGCTTTTTAGGGTTAAAAAATACTTGTTATTAACTAGTACTGTTGGTGTCAATTGGTTTATCCTTAATGTTCTATTCAATTCAATGTTCACTGGGTATCAAAACAATCTAGGCACCCTGCCAGGAGATGCTCCAAATATAATGGTTCCTGCCCTCGAAAAGAGTGCTATCCAGTAGGGAAAGACTGGTAGAGAAAGAGCATTCTATTATAATGAGCTAGCAGGGTGGCCTGGTAAATAAAGTAACAAACCTGAAAACCTGAGTTCAATTCCCATGGCCTCCAAGGAGGAAAGAACTCAAACATGCCCCCCAATAAAAATGTAAAGAGAAAAAAGGGCATTCCATTTTGAAATGAAGAGATAGTGAGAAAAATTCACACTTTAACACCTCCCTCTTTCTAAGCAATTCAGTATGTTCAGTTATGAAAATTAAAAATGTAGAGCCTAACTATAAATAAGATATATACCTTCACACACAGCAACTCAACAGGAACACTCCATTACAGTCAAGTCTGAAACTAAAAAGCCAACAAATCCACAAAGCAGAATCCTGTGACCAATCTTGATTGGATGACAGGGGCTAAATGTTCCCTGCACTTTGTGGTGCTCAGCAACACTGTGTGGTTCAGAGCCAGCTCGGGACTCCTCTGCATGTGAAGGGTAAAAAGCCCTGCAAAAACTGTAGCCCACATGCAGGCTACATGGAAAACCATGTCCAGGAGGAAGCACAGAGCGCTTCACAGATAGGGCCTGGTCAAAGATGCCGGCTGCCCAGGAACTAGACACTTAGATCTCTAATACTATTACTATCTAAATCATCAACAAAATGCCAGGTTTTAAGTCAAGATCACTGGGATCAGGTACAAGAAAATGTAAAACCTTCACAGAGGGTGGAGTGAGCACAGAAAGAGAGAGACATGGGGAAAAAAGTTGTTACTCAAGGAAAGGCCTTGAGGTAAAGGTTCACAGAGAAAAGTAGCAACAAGAAAAACTGGTTGCTGCTCTCACTACTCCCAATGACCCACTGACAGATTGTGTCCTTACACTTAACCCTAGGCTGTATTGAACTAAGTCCTAGGGCCCAAAAGAACATGTCAGTCTGACAAAATGGCTCAGAGGGTGGTAGCGCTTGCAGCCAAGCCTGACCATCTTAGCTCGATTCTTGAGACTTGCATAGTAGGAGGAGAGAATACAGGCCATGTGGTTTCCACACACACACAATCAACAAAAACATACCTTCAAAAAAGAAAACTTCCAGTAGGTAGTGCAAAAGGGGCTCGGCAATGTTCCCTCCAGAGAACTCTGTGTACTCTCAGGCAGGGAACTAAAGGGCAGAGACTGCAGTTACCACAACACAAAAGAACATCAGCTCTGTGCACCCTGAAGTCATAGCTTCTCCAACAAGATGAAGGATCTAGAACTCTGGGGCTCACTGGGACATCTTAGTACTTCCGTGACTAGTGATTTCATGAAAAAGCAACTGTCACACCCCGAGAATAACAAGAAAAAGGTAGCCAAAGGCTCAGACCCCTTAGCAACAGGGCTCATCCACACTGCAGGCTGAACCCTGTGAAAGCCTCTGCAGCTGGACTATAGCCTGTTCCAACAGTGCTCCTCCTAGAAGTTGCTACCTTGAAGACTGACAGGGTGGGCAGACTCAGACCAGAGAAAACCTAAGCAGAAGAGCAGACTGTAACTCATGCTAAGACTCAGGCCACACCTGGGCCCAGCCAGCCAATGGCTTCAGGATCAATTTTCACACAATGAACAACAGGTTAATCAACTACTTATGCCATGCATCTTCAGAGTAAGCTGAAGCTACAGTGTGCCATGCTCCTGGGGAATGAGCCTCAGCTGTCCACAGCAGTTAACAGCCCCACAAGGCATTCTTACATTAGCTGGCTTATTTTTTTCCCCTAGATTTTCATTCATTCACACATCAGTCAGCTCAGCTCAGGCTCGGGAAACATAAAGCAAGCACTGTCTGGCATAGAGAACACGTTCATAAAGCAAACCCCCCAAGCACCAGACTGGTAGCAGTGTTAACAAACAATACCCAATCCTTCTACTTTACTTATAGCAAATTTTACTATTTAATTTTTAATATTTTTTATTTGTGTGTATAGACTAATGAGTAACCAGGCGGTAGTGGCACCTGCCTTCAATCCCAGCACTTGGGAGGCAGAAGCAGGCGAATCTCTGTGAGTTCAAGGCCAGCCTGATCTACAAAGCGAGTTCCAGGTCTGGCCAGTTCATAGCTACTGAGAAATCCTGTCTTGAAGAAAAAAAAAAGAAGAAGAAGAAGAACCATAAAAAACTAATAAGTAAGTGGGCGAGCAAGCAGGTACCTTTGTGCCATGGCACACATGTGGAGGTCTATGCTGGCTACTCTTTTATGTCAACTTGACACAGGCTAGTCATTTTGGAAGAGGTGGAACCTCAGTTGAGAAAATGCCCCACCAGACTGGCCTGTGGGCAAGCTTGTGGTACATTTTGTTGACTGATGATTAATGTGGGTGGCCTATCCCACAGAGACTGCAACCCACAGGTGGGTGGTCCTGAATAGTATAAAAAGCAAGCTGAGCAAGCCACGAGGAGCACTCCTCCATGGCCTCTGGTTCAACTTCTGCCTTGAGTTTCTGCCCTGACTTCACTTCATGGCAGACTGTAATTGAACCCCTTTTCTTCCCAAGTTGCTTTCAGCCACAGTGTTTATCAAGCAACAGAAAACTAAGATAAGGTCAAATGATGACTTTTAGGAGCAGTTCCCTTTCCACCTCAGTTTTGAGTCATGAAAACTCTCTTGTTTCTGCAGTGTTGCTAATTGGCCCACAAGCTTTTTATCGATTCTGCTGTCTCTGCCTTCCTGTCCCGCCATAGGAGTCCTGGAGTACTACAATTATGACACACATCCAACTTCTACCTGGATTCTGAGGATCATGTCATCAGACTAGCATGGCAACTGCTTTTACCCACTGAGCCACCTCCCCACCCAAAGTTTACTGCTTACATGTTTTCCCCACTAGTTGTGCGTAGAAAAGGCCAGTGATACTTGCTCAAAGTCCTTCAGCCATGCTCAAATGAGTCTGGGGGGTGGGGGGGGAGGAACCTACTGATAAAACAGGATATGTATAGCAGAAAGCTGCAAATAACCCATATGGCACACTCCCTGGAAAACTCCCTCACTCTTTCCCTACTAATGCCAACCTCCTTTGACAGCCATTGTTCAGATGCGCATTATCACTGAGTAACATGGACTAGTGTATCAGCTGGTAACAGTATATGCTTTGTGACTGGCTCTCTCCAGTGGTTCTGGAATCCTTCCATGTTGTTCTGTGTCAGGAGTTCATTTCTTTTCATTGCAAAAGTATGTTTCCAAAAGCAGCTATATCTTTGGTAACCCCAACAACATAAAAGAGTTCCTACTGTTCCACAATCTCACAAAATATTGATGCTGTCATTTTAAATTTAGCCACATTAATCAGCACAGTTTGTTGTTACTCTTCAAAGAGGTTACAGTTGGTTGGTTGGTTTTTTGTCTAATTTTTATGTGGATGGATATTTCGCCTGCAAGTTTGTGTATACACCCATACCTGGCCCAAGGAGGCCAGAAGAAAGCCTTGGATCCATTGGAACTGAAGTTATAGACAGTTGTGAACAGCCCCTTGAGTGCTGGAAACTGAGCCCTGGTCCTCTGGAATAACAGCAAGTGCTCTTAACCACTGAGCCATTTCTCCAGCCACAGTCTTGTTCTACATCCCAGGCTGGTCTAAAACTCACTTGCTGCCCAGGCTGGCTTCATAATGGCAATCTCTTCCAAGATTATAGAAACACACCACCACATCTGTATCCATGGATTTTTATTATGGTCTTATCTATTTACAAGAGCTATTTTAAGATACAGATCACACAGCATATAATTCACCCATTCGAATTATCCAACCACATACAGGTAGTATACATATTACAATGTTAATTTCTTAAATTGTGGTAAAATAACTGTAAAATGAAATCTGCCATGTTGGCTACTTTTTAAGTCTACAATTCAACAAGTTTAATTTCATTCACAACTCAACAGCCATCACTACTACCTCTCTCTCTCTCTCTCTCTCTCTCTCTCTCTCTCTCTTGTTTGTGAGACAGGGTTTCTCTGTAGCTTTGAAGCCTGTCCTGGAACTAGCTCTTGCAGACCAGGCTGGCCTCGAAATCACAGAGGTCTGCCTGCCTCTGTCTCCTGAATGCTGGGATTAAAGGCATGCGCCACCACCGCCCAACTATTACCTATTTCTAAAACTTAAATATCCAAACTTGAAATTCTTAATCATTAAGTAGTAACTTTCTATTCCTTGCTGCCCCTAAATTCACTTCCCCTGATAGCCTCTAAATTCACTTCCCTATGAAGCTGCCCTATGGTCCATAAATGGAATCATATAATATTTATCTTTTTGCAGTTCCTTTAATTTCTTGGTGATAATCTACACTTACCTTTTTGAGGAACCATCAAACTGGTTTTATGTTGGCTACAACATTCTACATTCTCACCAACAATGTATAAAGATTCGATTTCAGGCTGGGAATGTAATTCAGTAGCAGAATACTTAACTCAAAAGTGCAAGGACCAAGGTATAATACCCAAATCCACCAAAAAATGGGGGCATCAATTTCCACACATCTTCACCAATGCTTGTTCTTTCCCATCTTTTTGGATAACAGCCAAATGAAAGGGTGTAAAATGGTATCTCAATGTGACATTCACTGCTTTTCACTAGTTGCCACTGAGTACTGACTAAGGTTGACTGGCATTTGGACATCTATATTAAAGCACAAGAGGTTTTGCCCAATTTTTAAAATGGACTACCTTTCTAGTAAATTGTAGAAATACTTTATACATTCTGAAACCATCTTTTGTTAGTATTAGGTGTGTATGTGTGTATGTATGTATATATGTGTGTGTTACAAATACTTTAGTCTATGCCTTGACATTTTGTTTTCTTACAGGGTTTCTCTGTGTAGTATTAGCTGTCCTGGAACTCACTTTGTAGACCAGGCTGGCCTCAAACTCACAGAGATCCACCTGCCTCTGCCTCCCGAGTGCTGGGATTAAAGGTGTATGCCACCACCGCCCAGCCATCATTTTGTCTTTTGATCTAGTGTTTAATTTTAAGTCTAAATGGGTAAAGTATTTCACTTAAATAGGATGTTATTATATCTTAGATAAGAAATGATGCTTAGTGAGGGAGGTGGGGCAGTTATGAGTAATGATGGGTGTGAATAACAATGACATTACATATGAAAACATAATAAACCCCATTATTTTGACTACAAAGAGGCTGACTTTTTTTTAAGTTTGCCTAGGTCACAAGGAAACTAATCTCTTCTAGATACTCAGATATTGAGATCTATATTCCATGTTAAAATATCTTTCTGGACTGGTCTGAGCTGCAGATCAAGGTTCATTTTATTAAAATCAATAGACAAATAGTTGTTCCCTCCTTGCAAACAATGTGCTTTAAGTTGATTTTTGTTTTACATTTATAAATATTTTATAAAGAAACTATAGCCAGAATAGGCTTTTATTTTTTTCACACAAAATAGTCAGCGTTCAATAAAAAGAACCAAATGATCAAACACAAACACAAAAGATAAAAACATAAAAAGTTATCATATCCAGTTTTTATAGTCAACATGTTTAAGAATTAAATGAGAATATCAATTTCAATAAAGTACAGGAATGTAAAGACAAATATATTAATTCAAAATTGCAATATAAAACACAATGATGGCAGGTTTGATGAAGAAAAGAAAATTAGCAAACTAGAAGGCAAGTTAAAAGCAAATCTTTAAGCAGATATTTAAAGAGGGAAAAAATGTTTTAAAAACTAGAAAGATCCTCTTAGAACACCTGAAGTCTGGGCTAAAAACACTAGATTTACCCAGACACACAAAAACATAGTTAAGAGCACCTGCTGCTCTTAGAGAGGACCGAAGTTCAGTTCCTAGCACCAACATCAGGTGGCTCACACTCCCTAAGTAACTCCACTTCCAGGAGACCCACAGGCACCTGTGCACATGCACATACATACAGACAGAGAAACAGAAAAAAAAAAAGACTCTCTCTCTCTCTCTCTCATATGAGGGGCTGCAGAGATGGCGCAGCAGTTAAGAGCACTGGCTGCTCTTCCACTCACAACTATCTACAATGAGATCTGAAGCCCTCTTCTAGTGTACAGACATACATGTAGACAAAATACCCAATAAATAATTAAATCTTAAAAAACAATTAGGTGACAAAGCAGAGCCAGAATCAAGAACTCTGCACCACCACACAACTGCATTCTCCACTGGGGCACCTACCCACCAGTCCGTCCTTTCTGATCTCCAAACTCCTGTAAACAGGGTCACTGCTCCACAAGAACTGCAACCTAACCCCATTAACACTCTCCTCTTCCTCCTACAACAAGCCAGCTGGTCACTGAGTCCTTCCCACACAATCTTAAGAGTTCCTTACCATTGTCCTACCCTTCCCCACAAGACCCTTACTCTGGGCACTTTTTCGCGGGGGCTTCTGCTGAAACATTCCTCCTGCTTCATCGCTCCTGCTTCATCACTCCTGCTTCACATCGCTCTAGCTTCTCTCTGTTCCCTTTCCAATGGCGATCAGAAAGACTTTCCTCACACACAGATTTTATCAAACCACTTCTGTTAACGAACCCATCAGTGGTTTCCCATAACTCCTCTCAGAACAGACCAAGTCAAGAGAGCTATGGGTCTTAATCTTCTCAACAAGTTACATAAAGGAAACCAAAGTTCGGATGTCTCCTCTGGCCCAGACATATGATCTGTGTTGTTTCTCTGCAACTCTACAAAATCCGTATATGACCCTTTCACAGACAGTGTCTTTTCTAGCTAGCCCTCAAATCCCTAGTAATTTTACATGTGTGGGTGGATATCCATGTATACAGTGTGCATGCCTGATAACCATAGAGGCCAGAAAGGGACATCAAATCCCATCACCCTGGCATTAGGGAAGGCCATGAGCCACCATATGGGTTCTAGGAATCAAACTCTGGTCCTCTGGAAAAGTACTAACTGCTCTTAACCACTGAACCATATTCCCAGGCCCTCTCCAGTTATGCCTTTGCTGGCTCTGGAAAGCAGCATCTTTACCGTGTAGATCTGTACTACAGTACGCTTACACAGCAATTCCCTACTATGTCTGATGAAAGGAGTTATGTCACATTTGTTTTTGTAACCTCAGCCCCCTGCAAAGACTGTTTCATAGTGCTCAATATATCGTTAATAATTAAGGTAGAGGTCCTGGATGGTATAGACATGCCCAAGCATCAGATCAGCCAACATTATTTCCCAGAAGTATCACACTGATCAGCATCCTACCCACAAGCCCAAGCATCGGTACTGGGGGCCTTCAACACCCTTTTTAAATGCACATCCTTCTACTATGACTGCAGATGGGAAAGGGTTCAGACCAGCATCTTTCGTTGTTGTTGCTGTAGTTGGGTTTGTTTGTCTGTTTTGAGATAGGGAGAGTCTCGCAATGTTGACCAGTCTGGTCTTGAACTCAGAGATCCATCTGCCTCTGCTTCCTGAATGCTGGGACTGAAGGAAGACAGGCGCCACTGTGCCGATTCGGTTATCTACCTATCTTTGTTGGTTGGTTGCTTGGTTTGGTTTTTCAACACAGAATTTATTTATGTATTCATTTATTTCAGTTTTTCAACACAGGGTTTCTCTATGTAGCCCTGGAACTCACGCTAGAGACCAGGCTGGCCTCGAACTCACAGAGATCGGCACGCCTCTGCCTCCTGAGTGCTGAGATTAGAGCGATTCTGTTTAAAAAAAAAATGGAAAGTTCTAGTAAGCACTGAACCTACCCAAGCCTATGTGCTCTTTTCCGCTCTGCTCTCTGTCCACACACTGGGATTGCATGATATCTCCCTCCACGAGAAAGCAAGGGTTCGGTGACCTCTCAGTCCAAAAACTAAGCACAATGCTTGGTACAGGGGAGACCATTACTGTAAAGAGAAAATACTAGCGCTTGTGTTTAGTGCTAGGCGTCCTAAGGATGTAACAGGCATAATCTCATTAAATCCTCACTACGTTTCCACTAAGGAGGCACCTCCATGGAACATCGTCTCCATTAAACGGAAAGGCTGCAGCACAAACAATCCTACAAAACCCAACAGGACCTGACAGCCTCGCGTTCTTCTGTTCCCACGTCTTATGTCATCGCAGCACTGAAAACATGCACCCGATTTCCCATTTTTTAAGGCGAGAAATAGAAAGGTCAGAGGCAATGTGGAGCAGATGTCAAGAAGCCAGTCCGGATCTGCAGGCTCCTGGGCATTTCCCTTTAACCCAGAAGCCAGAACACGCCTCCCTGGGCCACCGCCCGCCCTCAGGGCCCCGCCTGAGGAGCCAAACCAACAGCTTCCTCACAGCCAGCCTGGGGACCAGCGTTGCCACCGCCTGCCCCCTCCGAGCCGGGGCAAACCCTCGTCCCGAGCAGGCCCAGGCGCGCGCCACAGAGCCGCAACCCGCGCGTGGGCCGTGCCCGTCTCACCCGCCGCCCCGCCTCGCCAGCCGCACAACCCAGAGCCCCTCCATGGATCCTTTTCCTCCTAGGCAGCAGCCCCTGCGCGGTTACCGGTTCCGCTGCTCCTTGAAGAGCGCAGTGAGGGCGCGTAGGGCCTCCAGGTCCTGGATAGGTGCGGGCACCATGATGCCCGACAGCCGGGAGGGTGGCATCCTGGGCGCCGCCATCTTGCCACTCGCTCTTAGCCGAGCCTGACGAGGCGGAGAGAAGAGCGAGAGATGGGGGAGACAGACGACAGGGCAGGAGACGGGGACGCGATCCGCACGGCTCTGACTTCCGCAGCCCGCGTCACCCAGATCCCGTGCCGCTGCAAGGCAGAGAGCGCGAGACTAACCGACTCGCCTCGGGCGGAGAGGACAACGCGGCGCAGCGGGGGGGCGGGGGGGTGGGCCAGGGCGGAAGTCCCGCCTGAGGGGAGGGGGTCCAGCGGAAGTCCTGCTCCTGCGTGGGGAAGGAGGGAGGGGGTCTTCGGGTTCTCAGTGGGGCGGCCGGGGTAAACACGCCCCCCAGAGGACAGAATACTGAGCCGAAGGGGGCGGGGATGGGGTGGGCGGCGGGGTGTCTTGTCAGGGACAGATGTTCGCCCTGAGGAAGGGCCTCTGTAGGTGAGGCCCGCATGCAGAGGTTTCCCTCTGGGGAAGGGATACCAGGCATAAGTGGTGCCCCCAGGATAATGGATGCTGTCCCTCGAGGGGTCTTGGGAAGGAGGCTCCTTGTGAAGGGAGGAGAGGGGATACTGGCCAGAGGTGTAGGCTGTGAGAGGGGACCTGGAAAGAGGCTTCCCCCTCAGGTGATATGTTGCTGGGCCACCTAGTCCCACTGCAAGAGAACCTGGAATAAAGACCCCCTCCAAGGAAGGGATACTAGCTTGAAGTGCTCCTTGGAGGGAGACTTGCAACGGAGGTTCCACCATTGGGAAACCTAGAGCCTGTGGAAGACGACCTTGGACAGAGGTTCCCCTCAGGGGAAGAGGAAGCTGAACAGAACTGTCCCCTTGGGAAAAAACCAGGAAGGAAGCTCTTCCCACAGAGAGGAGTCTGGGAAAAAGTGTCTCCATGAGACGCGAGTTCGTTTCTTGTTGCAGCCACAGAACACCTGACAAAAGTGGCTTTAAAAAGGATAGGTTTTTTTCTGGATCACAAGTTGAGGTTACAGGCCAACATGGTGGGGACTCAGGACACAAGTGCTGGGGCAGCTGTCACATTGCATCCATAGCAGGAAAGCAGACGCAGATAGACGAATGCTGGTGCTCACTGGATTCCTCCTTTTTATACAAGCCGTGGAATTGTACCACCCTCCTTTGGTTCACACAGTTAACCTAATCTATATAATCCTTCACAAACATGCGCAGAGGCTTGTCAAATTGACCATTAATCTTAACCATCACAATAGGGGACCTGGGTAGAGGAGGCTTGTCAAAAATATCCCCATACTGGGACTGATATTAAGAGTACTTTCTAGAGCTGGTGGTGGCACACACTTTTAATGCCAGCAGTCGGGAGGCAGAGGCAGGCAGACATGTGTGAGTTCGAGGCCAGCCCGGTCTACACAGTGAGTTCCCGGACAGCTAGGGCTACACAGAGAAACCCTTTCTCAAATACACACACACACACAATCAAATCACATCCCCGTAAGGGGGGTGGGGCAGAAGGCAAAGAGGCCCCCCCTAGAAAGAGATACTCTTGAGGCTTTGTAGGGGTGGGTCCCAAGCAAAAGGTTCCCCTGAGAGGGTAGAAGACCTGGATCCTCACATTTAAGTATTTAATCTGTGCTCCTCCCTCAGGTGCAGCAACCTGTCACCAGGAGCCAAGTCTCAAACCCTGAAAGCTGGCTTCATTGTGTTTTCTTATCATCTACTGATAATACTTGTCACTTGTCAAGGACTTTGAATAGCTCATCAAGGTTTTAAAACACTGAGAGACAGCAAAATAGCTCACCCTGCCAAGCCTGATGACCCTGGGACCGCATGATAGAAGAGGACCAACTCCAACACATGTCCTTTGATCTCCATCCCTATACCCACATGCATACACATACACACACACAAATGAATGAAAGAAACCACACAATTAGAAGTTGTCTTAGTCCTTGTTCTATTGCTATGAAGACACAACAGGGCCAAGAAAACACTTATAATAGAAATCATTTAATCAGAAGCTTGCTTATAGTTTCAGAGGGTTAGTCTATGATCATCATAGCAGAAGCATGGAAGCAGACAGGCTTGGTGCTGGAGAAGTAGCTGAGAGCTATATCCTGATCCAGAAGCAGGCAGAAGGTGTGGGGGAGGGGGACTCCAACACATACCTGGGTCTGGCATGGGCTCAAAGACCACCCCCAAGTGACACACTTCCTAATCCTTCTAATCATTTCAAAAAGTGCCACTCCCTAGTGACTAAGCATTCAAATACATAGGCCTTCAGGGACCATTCTTATCCAAACTACTGCAGAAGTAAAAAGTTCAAATTGCCAGTTGTAAGGCAACAATGTGTTTTTAAAGGAAATGAATGTATTTCATCAGAATTAGCAGATGTTGATAACCCATATATTTTCTATCCACCACACTTTACTGATTGCACTATAATATACAAGAATTGTTGTCAAACCTTGTACTGGGAACTAGACACACAAAGACTGGCAAAAGATGTTTCAACCCTGAAGGAACTCAGTCTAGAGAGAGAGAAACAAAGAAGCAAGGGTACTGGAGCAAATTGCTGTGATTGACAGCTCTCCCAATTACTAATGTCACTTAAAATGTGTAACTATAACAGCACGAAGGGTCAAGTATCATCAGTCTTTTCCATTTCACTAATCCACATTCATCCATTCCACAACTATCACTATGTGACTTACTCAGTGTCAGATATGAGGTCGCCTGGCAGGCGGGCTCAGGACAATTCAGAGTGTTATTGCCAGGCTAGCAAAGCAAACCTGCCAATTTTTGTCTTGAGGAGCTGTGGATAGTAAAATACACATATGAAGGTCTTCACCCTTAATTTCCTGTCTTTTATTGTGAAACAAAAGCTGCAATGAATCTTCCAGAAAAATATCCCCTGTCTTAATGTTACTATTGCCACAATGAAACACCATGACCAAAAGCTAGTTGGAAAGGAAAAGGTTTATTTGGCTTACACTTTCATCACTGAAGGAAGTCAGGACAGGAAGGAACTCAAGCAGGGCAGGAACCTAGAGACAGGAGCTAATGCAGAGGCCATGGAGGGGTGCTGCTAACTGGCTAGCTCTCCATGGCTTGCTCAGCCTGCTTTCTTATAGCTCTCAGGACCAGTGGCCCAGGGATGGTACCATCCACAAAGATCTCCCATCAGCCACTAATTAAGAAAATGCCCCACATGCTTGCCTACAGCCCAATCTTATGAGGCATTTTCTCAATTGAGGTTTCCTCCTCTCTGACGACTCCAGCTTGTGTCGAGTTGACATAAAACTATCCAGCACTCCTCTAGTCTCATTTTCTGAAATACTGCCATGGACTCCTTATTTATCTCTTAACTACATTCTAAATAAAAAATTTAATATTTCACTCTGTTCAGAACCATTGATGAATTGCCATTACACTCAGAAATTCAATTGAAATTCCCTAAATGGTTAGCTAGCTTCTTCCCCCAATCCACTATGTTCCCATTTTCTTTTTTTTTAATTTTATTGATTTTTATTGAGCTCTACATTTTTCTCTGCTCCCCTCCCTGCCTCTCCCCTCCCTCTTCTACCCTCTCCCAAGGTCCCCATGCTTCCAATTTACTCAGGAGATCTTGTCTTTTTCTACTTCCCATGTAGATTAGATCCATGTATGTCTCTCTTAGTCTCCTCGTTGTTGTCTAAGCTCTCTGGGATTGTGAGTTGTAGGCTGGTTTTCTTTGCTTTATGTTTTAAAACCACCTATGAGTGAGTACATGTGATAATTGTCTCTCTGTGTCTGGGTTACCTCACTCAAAATAATGTTTTCTAGCTCCATCCATTTGCCTGCAAAATTCAAGATGTTTTTTTTTCTGCTGTGTAGTACTCCATTGGGTAAATGTACCACATTTTCCTTATGCATTCTTCGGTTGAAGGGCATTTAGGTTGTTTCCAGGTTCTGGCTATGACAAACAAAGCTGCTATGAACATAGTTGAGCACATGTCCTTGTGGCACGATTGAGCATCCTTTGGATATATACCCAAAAGTGGTATTACTGATGACCCCATTTTCTAAATTCCTCCTCCTCTGGCCTCAGGAAAGTTTCCCTCTACCACAGAACTTTGCACATGTTGTGCCTTTTGCTTTAGATACCTTCCCACAGATACCAGTATGATATGCTTCCTTCAACTGTCTGCTCGAATACCTTCTTCTTTCCCTCTCCCTGCACCCACATGAGCATTATCTTCACTTTCTTTTTTTAAGGTTTATTTTTTACTTAATGTGTATGCATGTGAGCCTCCATGAGTACATGCATACCATGTATATGCAAGAGCCTGAAGAGATCAGAAGAGAGCATCAGATACCACCATGTGGGTGTTGGGAACAGAACCCAGTCCTTTGAAAGAACAACACACATTCTTAAACACTGAGCCATCTCTCCAGTCCCAAAAATAGACTGTTACTTTCTGTGCATCTGTGTTAGTGGTATTTGAAACTAGGGCCTTGTTCTTGCTCGGTTAGTGCTCTACCACTAAACTACATGCCCAGCCCCACCTCTGATTTACTTGAAGAGCATCTAGCTCCCATGTAGTCGAAGCTAGACTTAAATTGCTGTGCTTGAGTGACCACCTCTGCCTCCCCAGTAGCTAGGTTTCCAGGCACTGCCAAGACACCTAACTCAAGTGACTTAATGAACTTCCTGGTCAGTTTGCTTAGGACTGCATACTTCACCCAACCCCAGGCCCCAGAAATCTCTATACACCTAGTTTGCTTCTTGTTGCTGTGATAAACACCACGACCAAAAGTAACTTAAGGAGGAAAGGGTTCATTTAGCTTCCAGGTTAATGTTCACCATCAGGGAAGCCTGAGGCAAGAACCGAAGCCAAGACCACAGAGGGACGCTGCTTACTGGCTTCTTTTTTGTGCCTTCCTCACCTTGCTTTCTTACACAACTTAGGTTCACCTGCTCAGAGATGGGCATCACCCACAGTGGCCTGGTCCCTCCCACATCAATCATTGATCAAGAAAATGCACCGTAGACTTCCTGATAGGCCAGTCCAATGGAGGCAATTCCTCAGTTAAGGTTCTCTCTTCCTAGGTGACGCTAGCTGGTGTCAATTTAACAAAAACAAACAAATGAAAAACAAATGAAATCTAACCAGCCTAGTGCCTAACACATTCTGCACTGCAGAATTTACATACTGATTTTGTTTATCATTATTTATCTGGTTACTACTAGAGAGCAAGCTGCAAAAAAGTAGAGATGCTTGCTTCTAATGTGTCTCCAGCCCAGCACCTAGAAAAAGGCCCAGTGTGTGGTGATGGAGCAATAAATATTAATGAATGAACAGTTTATGACATACAATATTTTCAGAAAGGATCAAGAAAACGTTACATGCTCTGATGGAATACAGCCATTAAAAGAACTCAGGAAGGGGGGAAAGAAGAAGTAAAAGAAAAATCTTTTTTATAAGGCAAAATGACACACACACACACACACAAATAGAACTATGGGTAAGAAAAACAAAAGAAAGTTAAATTTGTCAAACGGCATGTGGTATTGACTACCCAGAATCGATGGAGGATCCCAGCCTTGACTGAACGGATGTGAACAAGTTAATATTTCACTTGGTTCAATGGTGTCTTTCACTGTTATGTGACTGTTTGCCTAAGATAACCACATGAGCAAGCCACCACGTTGGGGTGGTGTACAAGGATTCAACTTCAGGTGTAACTTGCAACATATATTTATATTGGGAGCCCACTACACACATACAAAAAGAACCAGGAGCTTCAGTAATCAAGAAAAAAAGAGAGAGAAGGATGGGAGAAGGAAGGAAGGGAGGAAAGAAAGAAAGAAGAAAAAGGGAAATCAGAGGCACAAGTGAATGAAATATAAGGCAAACAGATTGAACCAAATGCACATGGTTTCCCTTTCCAGAGGAAGTTAAGAAGAAGCGAGTTCTGAAAAGCAGGGAAGATCACCTGACACTTTAGAGCCCACCATGGAGAGAAGTCAAGGAAGAAACTTGGAGGCAGGAGCTGAAGCAGAGACCACAGAGGGGTGTTGCTTACTGCCTTGCTTTTCCTGACTTGTTCAGCCTTCTTTCTTATACATCCTAGGCCCATGTGCCTAGGAATGGTACCACCTACAGGGTACGGGGCCCTCCTACTTCAATCAACAATAAAGGAAATGCTCCACAGACATATCCACAGGTCAGTCTGACGGAGGCGATTCTTCACTTGAGGTTCCCTCTTCCTTGCTGGTCAGGTTGACAAAGCTAACTGTGACATCTTCAGTTCCTCTTCTGCCCTCTCACTAGAAGTTTCGCTGTGTATCAACTTCTATATGGGACCTGTGTGCCATCAGGAAATGCCACCAGATACCTGTCTTTCACTCTTTCTGTCCCAATCAGCTCTGTTAACTTGACACAGCCTAGAACTGCTTGAGAGAAAAGCCTTGATTGAGGAATTGCCTCCATCAAATAGGCCTAGGCATACAACTGAGGGACATTGTCTTGATTGTTGATTCCTGCAAGAGGGCCCCACCTACTGTGGGCAGGTGATTTGGGCCTATGTAAGAAAGCTAAGCACAGATATGCAAACAAGCAGGCAAGCAATATTCAGCACCATTTCAAGGGCTGGCTCCAAAGCATTTCTATACTCCAAGTATGTGTGTAAGAGACTCTTAATTTAACTCTTCTACATATTTAATAGTTTTGTTTCTTCTTGCTGGATAGTTTCTTCGGGTCCACCAACCAACTAATTTACTCAAGGAACACACACATAAATAAAAACTGAATAAATAAATCTTAAAAAAAAATAAAAGGAATAGAGGGGATGGAAAGCTGGCTCAGCAGGTCAGAGCACCAGCTGTTCTTCCAATGGATCCTGATTCCACTCCCAGCACCCACAAGGCAGTTCACAAACAACTGTAACTCCAGTCCCAGGGGCACAGATGCCCTCTTCTGGTCTCTAGAGGCACTGCACACACATAGTGCACAGACATCCATGCAGACAAAACACACATAAACAAATGCAATTAAATCAAAATCTTTAAAAAGAAGCAGGAATTTTGGAACAGAAAGATGGGGGCCTAGCACAGTAAGAATGCACCAGGAATAATGAACAGAATGGAAGGAAGACCCTAGAAAGAGAATTAAGACCCAGGTCTAGAAGCAATACTTAGCTCTAAACCACAGCTTCAGTGAGCGCAGAGCAGGATGGGAGAAGCAAAACGAAGTGTATTTATAGATGCATCAGAGTAGAACTGGCAAGAATGACAAAGACAACCTGATAAGCCACAGGAAACACACCGCTTCTTTTTCAGGGAGTGACAATTCGAGCAGGCTGCATTTAAGGCAGAAATACTAGAAGCCAAAACACTGTGCTGAGATCTTCCATGTGCTGCAAACTATAAATAACCACCGGCAGACCCACGCGAAAGGAAATAGAGAGGCGTGGAGACAATCCCAGGAGGAGGCGGGTGCAGCAGAGTGAAGACCTATGAAGATGCAAACCATTAGCATGGCAGAAAGGGACCAAGTGATGGCTGATGGAACAAATCGTGGTATGTCCATACAGGGGGATACCACTCAGCAATAAAAAGAAACAAAATAGTGACAGAACAAAATGAGCAAATTTTAAAATCAATTATGCTGAACAAAATGACTCCAACAGGAGGGACTGTGCACTGTGTACTTTCACTGTATGAAGATGCATTCGGTAAAATCCAACACAAATCAGTTCATTGTATAAAGTTCTAGTGAAATTACAGAAAAATGATAAAACTGGAGAGAGAGGCTAGGATGTGAAGGTCACAGCCAGGAGTGGTGGTACAATCTGTAATCCAGCACTTGGGAGGCTGATTTAGGAGGGCGTTATGGGTTCAAGGCTAGCCTGGGCTACAGAGCAAAGCTATGTCCCAAAACAATGGGAAGGGCAGTGTTTTAGGATCACGGAACTATTCTGCCATGATTGTGGTAGTCATTAGCAATTGTGCATTTTGTCTTGAAAATTTTATTTTATCTTTTGAAAAAAGAAAACAAACTATCTTTTTCATTTTATATACCAATCCCAGTTCCCACTCCCTCCACCTTCCCCCCACAACCCTAGGCCCCATCCACTCCTCAATGAGGGTAAGGCACCATGTTTTTGGGAGGGACCAAGGTCCTCCCTACCATCTAGGCTGAGCAAGGTATCTCTCCAAAGAGAATGGGTTCCCAAAAAGCCAGTACAAGCAATAGGGATAAATCCTGGTCTCACTCCCAGTGGCCCCGCTGTCTGCCCCAGCCATACAACTGTCTCCCACATTCAGAAGGTTTAGTTTGGTTCTATACTGGTTCCTTCCCTGTCTGGCTGGAGTTGGTGAGCTCCCATTAGCTCAGGTAAAGAGTTTCAGTGGGTGTAGCCATCATGGTCTTGACCTCTTTGCTCATATTCTCACTCCTCCCACTCTTCAACTGGACTTTGGGAGCTCAGCCCAGTGCTCTGCTGTGGATCTCTGTGTTTCCATCAGTTGCTGGATGAAGGTTCTATGGTGACATTTAAGATAGTCATCAATCTGACTACAGGGCAAGGCCAGTTCGGGCACCCTCTCCTCTATTGCTTAGGGTCTTAGCTGGGGTCATCCTTGGGGATTCCTGGGAATCGCTTTAGTGCCAGGGTTCTTTCTAGCCCCTTGTCTTGAGAATTTTCCAAACCATGCACTTTAAAAAGGAGAATCTAGTCCAGCTGAAGAGAGGGAGGGGGATCATATGAACAAGAGTGGTCAAGACCATGATAGAAAAAACAGAGACAGCTGACAGGAGCTAGTGGGAGCTCATGGACTATAGACTGACAGCTGGGGAACCTGCGTGGGACCCAACTAGACCCTCTGAATGTGGGTGACAGTTATATGACTTGATCTGTTGGGGGAGGGTCCCTGACAGTGGAACCAGGACCTGTTTCAGAGGTATGAACTGGCTTTTTGGAGCCCATTCCCTATGGCGGGATACCTTGCTCAGCCTTGATACAGGGGTGGGGGGAGGGGACCTTGATCCTGCCTTAGCTTGGTATGCCAGACTTTGTTGACTCCCCAAGGAAGGCCTTTCCCACTATGAGAAATGGATGGGGGGTTCGAAGAGGGGAAGCAAGGGAGGGAGGAAGAAGGGAGTACTGGGTTTGGTATGCAAAATGAAAAATAGATTTTTTTAAATAAAGAAAATTATCATGTAAAAAAAGAAAGAGAATCTAATTTTGCATAAATAATAGACAGTGAGCTCCATGATGGGGGCACACACCTTCAATTCCAGTACTCGGGAGGCAGAAGCAGGCAGATCTCTGTGAGTTTAAGGCCAACCTGGTCTACAGAGTGAGTTTCAGAACAGGCTCCAAAGCTACAGAGAAACCCTGTCTCAAAAAAAAAAAAGTGGAAAACAAAATCAACAACCAAAAGTGTAGCTGGCCCTGATGTGTAACTAATAGATCTGCATTCTTACTGTGGACAGCTTCCAGACATTGACTACCAGGCACCCCAAGCCTGGGATCCCCAAGCAAACAGAGATATGAGAAGCAGATAAACGCTCACCTGGCCTTTCTGTCTGGACTTATTTCCCAATTCATAGAAAGAAAGCTGTTCCCAAAGACAGCAAGACAAACTGGGTGACGTCAGAGAGCCGGGGCCACAGATGGCAAGCCCACGTGGCTGGAACTTCCGAAGGTAAGATAGAGCTAAGTTGCTGGGAAACTCCAGAGGCCAGCAAGAAGCTGTGTGGGTTCTGGGCTGAATGTTGAACTGTGCACGTCCTGAGAACCCACTGGGCCAGACAAAGACAGCTGGGAGCCCCAGCACCCTTGGAGCTCACACAGAACCAGGTGCCAGACTTCCAAACAGTGAGATGTCTGTAAACAATAAACAACAACAAAGATTGCAAATGTGTTTTGAGTTTTGTCGCTTTAGACAGAGTCTCCTGTGGCCCAGGGTGGTCCTGAACTACTAAACTTCCTGTCTTCTCCTTCTAAGTGTGTCACCATGTCTCTCTTGAAAGTCATCAAATTTATCAGTGTGGTAGCGCACACCTTTAATCCCAATGTTTGAGAGGTAGAGGCAAGCGGATCTCTGTGAGTTCTAGGCCGGCCAAAGTTGCATAGTAAAACCTTGTCTCAAAATAAACACACACACACACACACTCAGAGAGAGAGACAGAGAGAGACATCAAACTTTTAGAGAAAACAGAATCTCCTGGCTTGTTAGTGGCCCTTGGAAAGATGGCACTCCTGACCAGGACCTCAAGCAGCTGTGCACTCATCAGACCCGTTATCATGCCACAGTGTTCATGACAGGATGAAAGAACTCCCCTGGGATGGAGTGCCAGGAAACTCTCAGAGCAAAAACCACATAGCACAAGCCAATGGCTCAAACTCATCTCACCTGCCATCATGTTACTGGGAAGTGGAGGGACCTAAGTTCTTGGGACCTATGACCACATAGGTAGGAACCCTTATGGCTAGAAGACAAAGAGCGGAGTTGGGTGATGAAGGGTTCGGAACATGATTCTGTGATAGCTGTTGTATAAAATGAACTCAGACAAGGTTGCTTCAAATTACGAGTCTTGGGTCTGATAAGACGGCTTAGCAGTTAAGAGCACTGGCTGCTCTTCCAGAGAACTGGAGTTCAATTCCCAGCACACACTTAGTGGCTTACAGTCATCTATAACTCTAGTCCCAGGGAGCCTGACACCCTCTTCTGACCCCTGGGGATACCAGGCATACATGGTGTACAGTTATCTGTGCAGACAAAACACCCATACATATAACACATAATATAAATATAATTATATCAAATATCAAAAAATAATTCCTCATCTTACCCTTCTTACCCTTCTGGAATTTAGAAGATTGAAGTGAGTCTCACTGAGTTAAAATCAAAGTGTTTGCAGGGCCACTCCCTCTTGGGGTCCCTATGGAAGAATGTATTTCTTTGCTTTTTCCAGCTGAGACCCACTCACATTCCTTGGCTCTTGGCCCCATCTTGTATCACTAGAGCCAGAAAGGCAGGGCTGAAGATTTGCCTTCTCACACTGCCATCCTCTGTTTTTTCCTGTTTCCATGGTTACTTCTCTTTTTCTGACTTGAACACTCTCCTGCCTCCCACTTTTACTTAGGAAGACCCTGTGATTAATTTTGTGTCCATTGGAGTATTTAAGGCCAACTGGTGAGACCCTTGATCCTCCACTTCCCCATGAAATTGACATTTTCACAGATGCCAAGGACTAGGGTGAGGAATCTGCCCGCCACACTGGGTAGGTGAAGGTAAATCAGGAATAGAATGTGCTGGATTGAAATCTCACTCTGGGACAATCTGAGAGACAATGCAGTGAGTTGAACTTACTTCGGGGTGGAGCAGCGATGAGGGCTCCCGGTGAGTGAATGCTCCCGGTGAGTGCTCCTAACCACATTTGTGGAAAGAGAAGCAGCCCAAGATATGGACGCAGGAGCAGTGGCAAATGGCCCAGTCAGAAGGCAGAAATAGGAAACACAGATGTCTGAGATCTGACAGGGAAGGAAGATGCACATGAAGCTAAAGGAATGGGCACCAGGCAAAAGATCTAGGGCCAGGGAGCTGTTGAGCTGTTAAGAACACTTGCTGATTTTGCCAAGGAATGGGGTTCAGTTCCCAGCACCCACACGGTGGCCAGCACCCACACGGTGCCTCACAGCTGCTGTTGACTCCACTTCCAGGGTAACAATGCCACCTTCTGGACTCCATGGGCACCTGCATTCCCATGCACAGACACATGCATAGTTAAACATAAGATAAATCATTCGAGAAGAGAGTGTTCAATACAGGAGGCCAGCAGACAACTTTAGCCAGTGGCCTTTGTCATTATCCATGCTGGAACCGGTAGTAATCTCACCAGTTCAGTGGCCACATGGCAGGAGCTGAGTCTTGCCTGGGCCCCACAGCACAGATGACCACACGCTCCAGATGTCCTTTGGCCACTGAGGAAGATCCACTGCTCTCCCTCGGTTCATTTCTGTTTCCTCACTTTCCACAGTGATCTAGACAGAACTGCCCATAATATACACTCTGCACCTAAGTCTCTACCTGCCAGCCTCAACCCAGGACAGGATGTTCAGTGGCCGCTGAACAGAACTTAATTAGCCTATTTTCATTGTGCACAGGACCATCTTGTTGCAAGGAACCAAGGCACCCACCCAGGGCTACCACATCAGTCCTGGCTGCCTCTCACCACACCCACCCCTCATCCAAGTAACTCATGCCTTGAACTCAGCATCCACCCCTGAGCCCTTTGCTCATCATTTGCTGACAATGGCTTCTAGAATATGGGCAGATGCATAGCCCTTGAATAGGTAGAAATGTCTCCTAAGGGACAGGTGGGTGACAGGTGCGCTCTTCCTGCTGAAGTCTGCTGACCACATTATCGGAGCCACTCAGTTCCAAGTTCTCAGTCGCTGGACTTTGCTCCCTTTTGATGGCACTTACACTGCCTGCAGCTATTTAAGTGGCTATTCTTTATCATCTTTCTCTCTAAAGCGTAAGTTTCAAGATGGTAGAAACTTTTTCCATCCGATGACCATGCACACCATCTGAGATTGGACTGGGGAGGAAGATGCCAGTGAAGGTGAACAGGACAAACTAAGCACCAAGAGAAAGACGTGGGTCAGAGAGAGGCTGAGCAGTTAAGACTTGGTGATCTTGCAGAGAGCGTGGTTAATCTCCACTGTCAACGTGACTAAATTTAGTATCACCATGTGTGCTGGTGAGTTTTGTGTCAACTTGACACAAGCTATAGTCACTGGAGAGGAACCTCAGTTGAGAAGATGCCTCCAGATCAGGCTGCAAGCAGACAAGCCTGTAGGGCATTTTCTTAATTAGTGATTAGTAAAGGAGGGTCTGTCCCATTATGGGTGGTGCCATAACGGTGGTCCTGGGTTCTACAAGGAAGCAGACTGAAGCCGGGCGGTGGTGGCACACACCTTTAATCCCAGCACTCGGGAGGCAGAGGCAGTTCTGGCTGTCCTGGAACTTCCTCTGTAGACTAGCCTAGTCCCAAACTCAGAAATCTGACTGCCTCTGTGAGTTTGAGGCCAGCCTGGTCTACAAGAGCTAGTTCCAGGACAGGCTGCAAAGCTACAGAGAAACCTTGTCTCAAAAAAAAAAAAAAAAAAAAAAACCTGAGCCAGCCAATAAGCAGCACCCCTCCGTGGCCTCTGCATCAGCACCTGCCTCCATGTTCCTGTCCTGTTTGAGTTCCTGTCCTGACGTCCTTCAATGATGAACAGTGCTGTGGAAGCCTAAGCCAAGTTGCTTAGGTCACGGTGCTTTTGGTCACTGTGGTTTCATCACAGCAATAATAACCCTAACGAAGACACCATGGAAGCAGCACTGCTGGCTACTTATGTAAGGAAGTTTCCAGAGAGGTCTAGCTGAGAAAGGGAAACCTAGCCTGAAGGTGGCCAGCAATGTCCCTTTGCCTGGGACCCTAGGCTGAATAAGAAGGAGACGGTCAGGCGAAGACCAGCATTAGCAGTCACTTCTCTCAGGTTTCTGACTTTGAGTGTAATGTGAGAAGCAGCTCCACCCTCCTGATGCCCCCGCCTTCCCCGCCATGGTGGACTGTATCTCCCCAAACTATAAGCCAAAACAAACCCTTTCTTCCTTAATTTGCCTTTTCCCAGGTATTTTGTCAATGAGATTATATCAGCAAGAAAGTAATAATACTCTGTGATAACCAGGACATCCAATACAGTGCTTAACTTTGAAGGTCAAGAGCATGCTTAAAACCCAGGGGTCACCAGGCAGTGGTGGTGCACACCTTTAATCCCAGCACTCGGGAGGCAGAGGCAGGCAAATTTCTGAGTTTGGGACTAGGCTGGTCTACAGAGGAAGTTCTAGGACAGCCAGAGCTACACAGAGAAACTCTATCTTGAAAAGTCAAAAACTAAAACAAATAAACCGAAAATAACCCCACAGTGACTGTGGGTCTCAGGCAGGTGCGGTCATCATCCCCCCTCTTCCCTGACCCCTCATCTCACAGAACCTCAACCTCAGAAATCTCATCTGCAAAATGAGAATGGAGGAGGGGTGGCCCAGGATGATAGGATACCTCTTGGTGTGTGTACACAGAACATATACTCCTAGGTAGAAACACAGTCAGAGAAATCTGTACCTGCACATCCAGGATTCCTCCATGGTGAACTAGAAGACAGAACACTTGGGAGAGAGGTTGCGGGTTTGGAAAAGGTTTTGGGAGAGAAGGCCACTGAGGGTGTGGAGCCAGAGGCTGACTCTGGGTATCATGTGTGGGGGCTTTCTCCCCAAGGGTGCCTGGAGGCTGGCAGAGGGTGGAGGAGACAGGTGCCATGAAATCCCCGGCTCAGCTTGATGAGCAAAGCAGGAAGCACAAGGGCCAAGAAGTTGGGGGTGCTGGCAAGAGAAGACGGACATGATGCCGTGGTTGGGAGGCCTGGAGGTGGGGAGCCGGGTTGGGGGAGGCAGTGCCATGGGAAAATGCAAGGAGCCAGGATCAGGATGAGGTCAAGGGCCCAGCCCGCTGGAGGCGTGAGAGGCCTGGCAGGCTCGGAAGCTGTGGTCAGGGAGTGGGATCGTGGAGAGAAGTTAGAAATGCCTGGTGATGACAGAGCTGGGCAGTGGGCAGCCGCAGCGAGGTGGAGGTAAAGGTCGGGCGGGGGGTGTGGAAAGGGTGCTCAGATCTGGCAGCCCCCACCCCTGACGCAGGCCTTAGGGCGTCTGGGTGACTCACAGATGGCTTCTCTGCCTACACCTCTTACCCTCCCTCTGTCCTTTGATGTCCTGCTGTCTTTCTGACATGTGCACCATGTTTCTCACCACAAGGCCTTTCTGAAACACAACTTATATTCTTTATACCGGACCCATCCCTTTCTCACCTCCCCTAGCATCACTTTCCTGATCCCCAATTTTTATGTCACTCATATCCCCCTCTTCTCTGCTGGCCTTGTTCCCATCATCTTGTCAATCACGAAACCTCATGAATTATTTTGTCCAAAGCATCGTTTTCCTTTTCCTTCCAACCCACCCTGGGTATTTACACACACTGAGCAAGCGCTCACCACTGAGCTGGTTCCAGCCTTTGTCCATGCCATTCCTAAGCATTGAAAGGGAAACTCTCCCTCCAGGAACTGACATCACACGCCTAACCAGAGAAGGGAGAGAAATGATTGATTGACAGCAGTCACAAAAACAGAAAGAAACACACAATTCTGCAGTCTCCAGCCTGGCTCTGCTAATCTTGGGGGCTGGGGAGGTGGTGTGGGAGCTTGGGTAAGTCACATTCCTCAGTATCAATTAAGCAAAGGAAACAGTACCTAATGGGACATTAGGAATACTGACTGATGTTAGTCATTGCTATGCCTGGCACACAGCAGATGCTGCCATCTTCTTTATCTCCAAGGCATGTGTCGTGCCCCACCCCCCACAGCACGTGCTTGAAGCCATGGTCAGTACCAAGGCCCCCCTCCACACGATGCTTTCTCTTATATAATAGATATATATATATATGTATATACCTTTGATGAAGCTTGTTATAAATTAATACAGTAAGAAATTAACAATAATAAAATAATCAGAAAGCCACGTATGATAGATGGCACATGCCTATAATCCCAACACTAATGATGCCGAGGCAAGAGGATGGCCACAGTTTCAGGCCAGTATGTCTACACAGTGAGCCCCACACTAACCACAACTCCATAGCAACGCCCTGTCTCAACAAAATAAAACAAAGCAAGCAAAACAAAAATCGAGCGAGTCGCAACAATTTACCATAATAAAATTATATAAATAGGGTCGCTCTCAGATTGTCTTACTATACCATACCCACCTATCTTTTTGCTATTTTGTGGGGTGACACAATGCCTCCCATGGTGAGAAAGAATAACAAATGACTTAGACATTGGAACAAGGTGCTACTTAAACATAGGCACTGCGATAAGGAAGGAGCTGCTGGGATAACAGAGAAGCCCACTCAGCGCCTAAGGAGAGGGCAGCACACACAGCGTGGATGCACTGCATGCTGGGGTGACTCAGGCCGCGCAGAGCGGAGATAGGTAACCCTTCATCGTGCTATGTGTAAAAGCCATGCAACTCAAAGCTCAGTAAGTGTTTATTTCTGGAATTCTCCATTTAGTGTCTTCAGGCTAGAGTTGCCGTTGGGAAGTAAAACCTCAGAAAGCAAAGCTGAGCATCCCTGATTGTGCTGTGCTAGCCGGCTACGTCCCCACGGAGCCATTCCCACAGTGTAACAGGCAGTGGAGGAGGTTCTGAGCTGGAACCCAGCTACTCTTGAGTTGTTTCGGAGACTCAGTTTCTCACACATAGAATGCGTTACTGACATCTGCTTTGCTTGCTGCTGAGGCCGTTAGGAGAATGAATGCTCTCCTTAACAATACTCCATGGCTGAGGAAACTTACTCCCGGGGAAGTTACTTCACATCATCCCCACTTCTCTCCCTGCGATTTCCACACTAACCGGTGTGATTTCCTCCCCTTCCCTTCTTCCCCCTCCTTCTTCCACCTCTTCCCTCTCCCTCCCTCCTTCTCCTCCTCCTCTTCTTTCTTTTTGAGACAGATTCTCATTATACAGCCCAAGCAGCCGGGAATTTGGGGTTCCCTGCCTCTGGGTTACAGATAAGCCCCACCGCATCTGTTTGTCCTAGCTTCTTGTAACAAATACCGGGCCAACATGGAACCACCCAGTCTGGACTCCTTCAGAGGTGGCTCCATTCCTGGCATTCAATCCCTCCAAGTGTCCGAGAAGAGCTCCACCATCAAGCACAAACATCTTTGCCTGGAGAACTGCCCAATCGTGGGACCCAGGCATGTCCTGTAACCCTGACAGGCTCTGTCCGCCTCTAAGGATGCAGGTGGACAGTGGTCAGTGTGAGCTCAACAAGAGGGTGAGGGACAGTCATAGAAAGTGTCTGCCGTGCGGCCAGTGCTCCGTATGTTAGCTATTATCATCACCACAGGTTCCCCCTGCCAACTGCATGGTCGTCTCTGATCTTTGCCTCCTCAGGATAGTGTCATGACTCAGTGGCCTCGTCTAGACTCCTCTGAGGATGAACACCCACCCAGAATGACCCTACACACACACACACACACACACACACACACACATCTCAGGTGCTTTCCAACTTGGTTTTTTGCTTTTGTTTTTATACTGTACTCAACCCCAACACCACACAGCTGCATCCCAGAAAAACAATGTTAAGTAACTGATGGTTTGCCCCTCCTCCACTCCCCACTCTAGACTTCTGGGAGAGATGGCTGTACATGACTTGGGATGAGAGGAAACAGACTGGATGGGGAGGGGATTGGAATCCCCAGCTACCCCCTCCCCACTAGAGTCAAGAGGCCTTTGCTCCACACTGGCGTCTCTTGTCTCTGCCTCCAAGCGACGGTACAAGCCTTACCCTGCACCAGAGTGTCCTGTGTTCTTTCCCTGTGCCCTGCCAAAGCCTGCATCACAATGTAAATCGACACTGCCCTCCAGCCTCTCCAGACAGACAGCCCCTGCACCCCAGCCTAACTTCATTCTCTACTTGGGCATATGACAGCTTGTACCTTTGATGATTACAGCTGGTACAGTTTTGAATATTTCCTTGTCTCCACCGTCTGTTTAATTTTGTTCCTTTCAACGACATTCAGCCAAAGCATTCTGTACTCTACTGTCTTCAGGTAATACAAAGGTTGGAGAGATTTGGGGTGATGACCTAGAAGCCAGGGCAAACAAAGGCAGGCGGGCAGAGGTGCCTGATAGGCACCATGCCTGAGATACTCCTTTCTGTAGTGGGGATACCGGAAAGCCCCAAAAGCCCAGAACTGCAGCTGGCCTCATCTTCTCTCTCAGGAGCTCACAGTGGGTCCTTCCTAAGGAATTCTAGGTGTTTTCAATCATGGGGGTGTCCTTCACATAACAGGGAAAGGGTCCTCAAAGGGGGACAAGCATGTTGGAAAGGCCAGGCAGGAAGCACAGAAGATAGCATGATTGCCTACTGTGGAGAATTCTGAAATATGCTGGAGGCAGAGCAAGAGCAAGATAAAATAGTAGTCTGAAAGAAAAAAAGCCTGTGGCACAACATGAAGCTATGGGAGGCCACAGAGTGCCACCTGCTGGCCACCAGGGGAAATGCTTTACGTGGGTCTGGTTCAGGTGGGCAGTCCTCTGCTGCCGAGGTCTCTCTGGGTTCAGGTTAAGTCTCCGACACCGGCTGAAAAGTCTCTATTGTTCCTTAAGAAGTGTGTGTGTGTGTGTGTGTGTGTGTGTGTGTGTATGGAGAGAGAGAGAGAGAGAGAGAGAGAGAGAGAGAGAGAGAGAGAGAGAGAGAGAGAGAGAGATCCGTCCTGGAATTCTCTGTGATTCTCACCCTCTGCCGGCTCCCAGACCACCACACGTGCCCCTTCCTCTGCTCCTAGCTGAGATTAAACGCCATCGGCTCCCTCCTCCCGCATGCCCGCCCGACCCCTCCCTACAGAGCCATCTGTTGGAGAAAGGATGTTGGTATAAGCTAATCACGAAAACGAGGACTAGAAGCTACTCCAGGTGTCCTTTTAGGAATGTTTCCCCGTTCCTTATCAAAATTGTCTTCTCTTCCGTTGTAACCTGTTTTCTTTAGAACTTCTGGTTTCCACGCAACACCTAAGAGCAGCTTTCTCATTCCCTTGCAAACACAGCTAAGTGTCCCCCTTTCATCCTTCTTTAGGGTGGGATTCCTAGCCCAGGACAATTCTACCCTTTGGCCAGACAACACTTGGCAATGTCTGGAGGCCTTTGGGCTGTCATACCTGGAGTAAGGAGGCTGCTACTGACCCCTAGTGAGAACAGGCCCACAGTGCACAGGATGGCGTCCATTGCATTCCTAGTTAACGCCCAAACACCAGCAGTGTTAACACCAGGGACACTTCTACCTGTCTCAGGAACCAGGACCCCTCTAGAGGTCTGTTTCACTCAGCTGTTCCTATGGCCATGTGGAACCGGAGCTGCAACTCTGGCTACTGTTTTGCCTCAGCAGTTGGTTGTCCTTGGTTCTTATGGTCAGTCCATCCTCCCTCAGTGCTTCTGAATAAAGAACCTGGGTGGTGTGCAATTAAGTAAGAGACGTACATCACTCTGCAAAACCAGCATTATCCTTTACACATACACATTTGCACTGGATGGGTTTGATTTTAAATTATGATTATTGTATAACTTTCCCCCTAGCTATCCCTTTTAACAAAGAAATGGTGAAGGCCTGCTAAAGCCCTGAGTAGCAGGTAGAACAAAGAAAAAAAGACTCTTGTCAAGTCAAATATGAAAGGCCTAGCGCCCTAATTATATCTTGGAAGGAAAGCTTTGTCCTAGTGACACTCAGGCTGGCTTTGGGCCAGCTCAGGTTTCTCCCTTGACGATTTTTTGGAAGTTTCGTGATATAGAGACATTGTTGAAAAACCAACCGCTTGACTTCTGCTGAGCAATCAGCTGCAGATATCAAACCCACTCCTGCCACTTGGGCGGCTCAGAGTACCGGGTTATCTCGAGCAAAACGAGCTTGCAATTTTAACCCGGGCTTCTCCGAGAAGTCAGGCCACTCGGCCGGCTTCCCACCTGCTTTTTTTGTGTGTGTGGTTTTCACAAAGGACCTCTGAGGAAGTTTGGTTGAGAGGTGCAGACTGATCTCTAATACCTGGAATTCTGCAGTCACATTGATTATTAAAAGAGCAACAAATACTGTTTTTCTTTTGTACACTAAAAAAAAAAGTGTTAAGGAAGGCAGCTCCTTTTTCCCTCCCTGCCTGTCCCCTTCCCTCCTTTCCCCTCCCCTCCTGCTCCACTTTCTCTCTTGTGCTGGGGACCAAACCGAGAGCTTTGCACCATGCACTCTGCCGTCAAGCTATACCCCCACCCCAAGTTCAGTCTCTTAAACACGAAATTCTGAAGGGACCCATGGGCCACTCTTGCGCTGTTGTAATTTCAAGATTTGAGCATTTTGTTTTGTGTTTTGTTTTGTGTTTTAAGGCCAGGACTTGCACAGCCCAGGTGGGCCTTGAACTCCTTATCCCCCTGCCACCTCTCAAGTGCTGGGATAACAGTGTGCATCGTCACACCTGGTGTTTGCGATGAGCGTTCTCTGCAGGCACTAAATGAACTACATCCACAGCCCAAGTATTTGATGACTTAAAACATTAAAAGTTAATGGAAGTAACTCGACTGTCATGCTGTACCCCGGCCCCTGCGCCTCGTTCATTTGCTAAAGAACAGTTTGTTATGCAGGGTCAAGGTATGTTTCTGTGCAAAGTGTTCATTCCTGGGCAAGGAGTGTCTGGAGACTATGAATATATTATAAATCATATTTTTAGTGAAAATGACAAAGCTCAAGAACCCTTGCCTTAGGGAACCTGTTCAGTTTGTCAGTTAGAATTCAGTCCGCTGAAATAGAACGAGCCCGTTCTTGTCATGGGAGGCCTGGTTCCAAAGGAAAGAGCCTTCTGGGGAGCCATCAGGGCAGATGTGGTGGGGACACCGAGCAGCGTGCAGACACCTCTCTGCACAAAGCTTTGGAGCTTCGTGGCCCCTGTCATTTTGTCAGCCATCTTGGGTCTGACATGGACATGCGGGGAGCCTGTGGGGATGCAGGGGTCCCACTGTTGCTCAGACTTATAACCAGGTTTGGAATCTGTTCCTTCAGGGAACAGGATTTTGGAAGCACTGCGCATGATTCAGAGAAGGAAAAGGGGTCCGTATCAGCCCACTGCTCTTCACAACCCAGAGCCTTGCACCGAGGACTGGGCACAGACAGGCCAGCTACTTGGGCAGGAGTGGGTTTTCATTTTGCACACTATGACTTGATTCTAAATGTCTCTAGGTCCGAAGAGGTGCCTGGGACAGTTCACAGAAGGGCACAGGAGAGGACAGGTGGAAAAGCACTGTGTTCCCACATTGCTGAGTCACGTGATCCCCATCCCAAGCCGTGTGGGAGCCCAGTCCTCCAGCCCTGACCCCTAGTGACTGTTGGGCTATGTAGTTACCATGAAAGGGTAGCAGTGACTCTTGATCAAGACTTTGGCTGTCAACTGCAGGCCACTGCTTCAGAACCACCTCTGGGTCCCAGCCTGGACCTTCTCAGTCCTGGTCTCTGAGAGATGAGGCAGGCTTCTGTATTCAGGTGTTTTCTCAGGTGACTAGAGAACCACAGAGCAAGCTGTAGTAGCAGGAGAGATTTCCTGAAGGTGTCACGTGTTCAGCACACTTTTCAGCCAGAAAGGCCGGAGCTTTCCTGCCTTCTTCCCCTGATGTCTGTGTGCTGGGCAAGCCTCACCCTGGTGTCCTTCATCTCAGCAAGCTCACAGTGGTTCCAATAATTTGTCCTGCTTGATCAACTGAGGGGAACAGAAGATGAAGCCTAGAGGTCCTCCTCATGTGAGTTTCTACGGAAGCCCAGAAGACATGCATCTGGGAAGGGACAAAAAAAAAAATGTTGACAAGTAGCCAGCTGTGCTACAGTCTCTCACTGGCTTCTGCTTTGCTTGCTGTTGTGACGCTACCGGGTGTGCAATGCTCTCGAGCAGCCCTTCGGGTGGGTGATAGGACCATGCGTAGGGGAGGCAGCTAGAGCACAGAGAGATGAAGCAACTGGCTCGGGTCACACAGCAAGGCGGGCAGAGCGCCAGGTCATTCCCATGGGTGTGGTGCTTTAGCCAGCCCTGTCTGCTACTCCAAGTTGCTCCTCACTGGAGAAAATCTAGGTGCCACAAACACAGATGTTGGGAGCTTTGACGGAAGAAGGCAATAGTAAGAAATGGGCGTAGGAGAGAACCAAGAGAGTCAGAGGGGAAGAGAGACATGCAATTGTCCCAGCTTGCTTCTCCATCATTGCTGATCTCTGCTGTAAGAGGAGAAAGCACCAACTCCTTGTAGCCTGCTGGTCCGGAATGACAGAAAGCTGGACACTTGTGCCTGTCACAATCGCCTCCTGGGGATGGGCCAACCTCATGCTCCACTGTCCCAGACATACAGGGATTCACAGGTGCTTGGTGGCTGGCAGCAATTGCAGCCATCTCTGCACCCCAACAGCCCCTGAAGCTGGCATCTTTTACCAGCTCCCCCACGCCTACCCTGTTGCCATGAAATCTAATCATGGGAAAAGATTTCTTTGAAACAGACATGCTCATGGGCCAGGGCATGTGGCTTGCCTCCTATTCAAGCCTGTTTGTCAAACTTGAAGGGGCTTGATGATTAAGTCAAACTATTCCTAATGCATTTTCTATTCTCTACAAAAACCACAGCCATCAATTAAAAAATTTAAAAAAGCAAGTAAGAAAACCCGTGAAGCACACTTCTCTGTCCTGACTTACCATTTTCTTTGATCCATTAAGATCCGAAAGCGGGCCCTCCTTCGTCTCTGGAGTATGAGGCAAAGAGGGAATAATTATCCATAAAGTGGCCATCCAAGTGTTTGTTTTGTGATGAAAGAAAACTGTTGAGAGCTTGGAAGAAAGAAGGAATATGTAAGTCTCTCCAAACGCCATCAGTAATAATATTAATGAATTAATGATTTACCCGAGTCTTATATGTCTATTTGCTTTGCTGCTCATAAGCATACATCGTTTCCATAGTAACCTTGACATCAGACCAAACTCCATCGCTCTGGGAACCAAAGGGCAGCTCTCAAGGAAAAGCATACAGTCTCGCTTGCTCTTTTCAGTGTTTGCCAATGGGAAAATGATAAATTGATATGTTCTAAAGGAGCCGTTTGTCTTTTTTTCCCTTCCTTCCCATTACCACCGAGGCGTGACATTTGAAACGCCTACTGTATCAACATCTAATTCCACCACCTTCCTTCTCAATGTGCCTTTAGTCTTAGCCAAACACCACTGCTCTCTCCGATGCTTTTCATTTATTTACATATGTGTGTGCATACGCGCACACACCATCAGCTTCTTACCAACAAACAAAAAAATGTTGATTTATTTTCTTAGCTGCTTTAAAAAAAAGGTCAGTAATCCCATTGCTCATGTACAAGACTGCATTACAGACTTTATAAATGCTCACAGAGTGTTGGTTGATGAGGATAGAAAGTTCTGGATAGAGTAAGTTTTAGACGCTATGTATTCACAATAGCTTAAATATCAGTGGGCTGAATTTACTCAGCACAAGTTCACAAAGGAATCTGGTCAGACAGATGAATATAGGCATCTAAGAATAGAAGAAATACAGATTAAGACTCACACCCAACTCAGCCCCACTTCCTTGAGTTCCTGTAGCTTGTTAACACATTCCTGTAGTCTGGCTCAGTGTCTAAAAGCATTTTGCTGTTTTTGCAGAGGACCTGGGTTCAGTTCCCAACACTCACATGGTTGCTAATAGCTGTTTGTAACTCCAGTTCCAAGAGAGCCAATGCTTTCTTGTGGCTTTTATGGACACCAAGCACACACATGGTATACTTACTCAGGCAAAACACTCATTCACATAAAATGAAAATAAATATTTGGGGCTGGAGAGATGGCTCAGTGGTTAAGAGCACTGACTGCTCTTCTAGAGGACCCGGGTTCAAGTCCCAGCACCCACACGGCAGCTCACAACTGTCTGAAGATCCAGTTGCAGGGGATCTGACACCTTCACACCAATGCACATAAAATAAAGTTAAATAAACCATAAAAATATTTTAAAAAATAAAGATAAAAATTTTATTAAAAAAGAAAATATTCTTGTAAGAGGACTTGGTGATTTTCAACTTAGAGAATGGAGAACTAAGAAATAGGAGACCCAGGAAGGACTCTGTATTTACTGAGAAACAAGAAACCAAGCAGTGAGAACACATTTTTCACCCCTTTCAATGAACAGGCATTCAATTGTTAGATCTTTGATAGCTGCAGGAGAAGCAGCCATCATGGTTAAGGCAAGGCTTAGTGGCAAGGGTGATATCGTAGGAGGATGTCCTTGGAGGATAAGAAACAGCCCTTGGCCTTGGTTAGTCTTCTGGTCTGGATGGATAGATGGATCCAGGCAGGCATATGATAGGGTGCTGTAACACAGAGAGGAACATAGAAAACAGGCTCCATGCAGCCGGAAAGAAACAGGAAAGCATTTCCTGGGGTTGGGACAAGGTCCTGGAAGGCACCCAGGTCACGAGACAGACACAGGTCTAGTGCAGCCTGTGACTTCTCCCTAGCGTTAACTGCTCTGCCTGGGATGTCCTATTATCCCTCCTGAACTGGGGAAGACACCAGAGAGTTCTCTTCTAAGACCAGAAACGTAGGAGGTGATGGTCCAACACCCACATTCACAGGTTGAAGGTGATCAGGGTCACACAACGGGAAAACAGAACTCTAAAGCTGAAGTGGTTCACTTCGGTGGATGGCAGGTGGCATGTGTTCTGAAATGAACTCAGGATCGGAAGGCTCAGGCTTCGAACTTTAGAACCTCCAGAGTGGGTTGGAATTTGCTTGGAGTCAAAGTCATAAAAAAAAAACATAGAAAATTTCTGGTTCTTTTACTCCTACAGTGTGATCTTGATCCTGAGGGACTGATGTTTGGGGAACCCAGCTGGATTGAAGTGTTTGTAGAGAAACCCAATACCAGGAAACCCTATCTCCTTCCACTCAAATTTCCCGCTTAAAAAAAATTGCCCAACACTTTAAAAATGTACTCTTTCATGGCTTCATATGTACACATAATGAGGTCTATCATTTCACCCCATTGTCCTCTCTCCTCTCTCCTTCTCCTGCTCAAACCCTTCTTCTTCCGAGAACCCCCACCACCCCTGCATGCCTGCTTTCATGTCCTTTAGCACATGTGACCTACCACGTGTAATTGGGGTTGCATTCATGAGCGTGAATGGAAGGGTATTTACTAGCGCATGGACAAAACCAAGCAACTTCATCAGTGGCTACACCATTTAAGAAGCTGAGGCTCCTTCCCTAAGCCATCGCTGTCAATATTTCCCTTAGGGAAGGCGGGGCCTCATGTGCTCTTCTGTGATGAAATGTTGGCAGGCCCAGTCTTGAGTGGGTCTTGGAGGGACAACCACAGTTGTGGTAAGTTAATGAGAGCAATGGCCATGTCATGTCTATAAGACGTTTTTGTTTCATTGGTTTTTAATAATTTTTGTTATGTGCATTGGTGTTTTGCCTGCATGAATGTCTGTATGAGCGTGTCAGATCTTAGAGTTACAGATAGTTATGAGCTACCATCTGGGTGATGGGAATTGTACCCAGGTCCTTTGGAAGAACAGCCAGTTCTCTTAACCACTGAGACATCTCTTTAGCCCCCCCCAAGAAGACATGTTTTTAAAGAAAAGATTTATTTAATTTTGTATGTAGAAGTGTTTTGCCTATATGTATGTTTGTGTACCACGTGCATGCCTGATACCCATGCAGGCTAGAAGGGGGCATCGGAGTCCCTGGAACTGGTGTTACAAGTGACTGTGAGCTGCAGTGTGGGTGCTGGGAACTGAATCCAGCCCTTCTACAAGAGCAGCAAGTGCTCTTATCCGCTGAGCCGTCTCTCCAACCCCTCAGTCAAACTCCCACCTGGCTCTTCTGTTCCTCCTTCTCCCTCTTTCTTGAAGTTCCTTAAGCCTTAGAAGGGCCAAGCACCCCACTGCCCCCTTTTAGTCAGAGCTTCAATCCATTATGAGTTTCTACATTAATCACTGCCTGTTGTGATAACTTTTTCTGTGAAAGGCTGAGAATATCGCTAGTCTGTAGATATAAATGTGAATATTCAGAAGGTAGCTGGATCACATGTCCACTTAAAATAATAATCGTGAGTTCCACCTAGGGCCTATGATCTTTCCAGTTGCCAGGACTTATCCAGGTTTATAGTACCAGACATGTTCCTTCCTATAGAGGAGGCCTCAAATCCAATCAGAACTCAGTTCGTTACCTCCACAACATAAACACAGCTCTCCTACGAATGGTCACATCTAGCCAGTCCTTATTGTAACTCAAAGGGTTGTAGCTGGGTAAAGCCTGTCGATTTTTCTTCCAGTTCTGTTCCAGCTTGTTTTCTTCGTGTCCTACCATCAAAGGGCGTAGCATCTTCAACAGCGGAGAGCAATGTAGCTGGCTGTAGAGGGGCAGAGCAGCAGGAACACAGCTGACTGTACCATTCCGCACACAGGTCAACCAGACCTCCTGGATCACATGCAGAGAAGGAAGCCACAGACTCCGAGGGCTGAACCTTGCCTCAGCCTCTGAATTCGTATCTGCGTCTTCCAAGAGAGACTGTGAGGGATACGTAGTCCAAGTGGCTTAGACAGGAAAGAGAATGCTTGAAATGACTAGGGAAACGCAATGCTCCTGGCCTGGCTGCTTAGCCTCTGGCTTGGTTAAATTCATAGACGGCATCTGTCACATTCTCGGAGTCCCAACATGGCACACGTAGATGGGACGCCAGTCCTCTTCTACCAGCAAAGGCTATTTAGAGTTTCTTGGCTTGCTGGCTGTAGCTGAGGCCTAGTTACAGAATTTAAAACACACACACACACCCCAAAAAAGCAATTCCAGGACAGCCAGAGCTACATAGTGAGACCCTGTCTTGAAAAAGCAAACAGACAGAAACAAAACAAGATTTTATCATGTAGTCCTGACTGGTCTAGAATTTGCTCTGCAGACCAGGTTAACTTTGAACTAAAAGAGATCTGTCTGCCTCTGCTTTCTGGGTGCTGGGATTAAAGGTGTGCACCACCATACCTGATTTCTATAGAGCTTTCTAAAGTATGATGGGACCCTGGGTCAAGACAGTCCTATGTTGATTAATGACAGGTACATATGGGAGGGACTGCTTTGTTGGGTGACATCATTGCTGTGTGAACATCATGGAGTATACACATGCTTACACCTGGTGCAGCATGGTGTAAGCACTTCCTATATACTCCAGGGTTGTGGGGTCACCATGGTGTACCGGAGCAGCATTCTTCTGTGCCTATATTTAAAGGTCCAAGAGCATAGGGGTGAAAAAGGCCTGTAGACTTCACTTCTAGCACATTCTGGTGCTGTTGCTATCTGACCTAGACTCCAAGGTTCAACCTCCTAGTGCCTCAGTTTTCTCACTAGCACAAAGGTTGATTTGAAGGACGCTAACTCAGATGGGGCCTCAGGAGCACAGCTGCCTGTGGTAGATACTGCATGTGGCTGCCTTTAGTCTGCATTAGTCTCTTTTCTGGTGATGAGACAGGACAAAAAAACAACTTTGGGGGAGAAAGGGTATATTTTGGCTTATCGTTCCAAAGCGACTTTCTCATGCTGGGGAAATCATAGCTGCAGGAACAGGAAGCTGGCGGATCCTCTTCACCTGCACACAGGAAGTAGAGAGGGAGACCAGGAAGTGGGATCAGGTTCTAGTGACAAGCTTCTTGCAGCATGGCACCACCCCCTAAAGGTTCCACAAGGTTCTCAAACATTGCCACCAAATGGAGACCAAGTATTCAGCTAAAGGAGCCTCTGGGGCACATTTCTCATTCAAACCACAGCAGTCACCTGATCCAGGATGCACGTGATTGCTAGCCCCTCAGAAAGCACTGCTGTGTGTGGAAAGAGCCCTTCCTTTAGGGGATGAGATCACAGTCTCTTGGCTTTGTGGGTAAAATCATCCCCCTATTTGCATACAAGGAAATAAGAGATCAGAAAGTCCTAAAGATGTGTCAGTCACACAGCCACACATGGAGGAAGCCAAACTGCAACCCAGGCTTCTGTGACTTCAAAGCCTTTATCGTTGTGATCCTCTCCAGGCTGATGCTCCACTGTTCAAACACAGTAAGTGTGGGACACCGTCAAATGTGCAGTCCTCCGAGCGCAAGCGACTCTAGCACTCTGGATGCGGCTTCCTACACCAGGGCATCACCAGGACTTGGTCTCGTCCGTGTTGTTGGATTTTGACTGTCACGCCCTGCTCATTTGTGTCCTAGGGAATCAGAGCTGGTGCTCCCTGTGTGGAGGTGGGGAATCTGTTCTCTTTCTCCATGATTTAACAGCTCTGTCCCTTCTCCAGGCTCGGTGTTGAGGGGTCAGTTCCGCCCTCTCCGCACCCCACTCTCACCTGAGTGTTCTGAATTTAGGCCGTAATCACAGACGATCAATCAGGACTTTAGACACTGGCATCCGCCCCTCCCCCACCCTCATGGACGAGGCTGTGAGCCAGAACACAATGCCTCTTGTTTTTCTCCATTACCCCTGCTCCGGTGAGGAAGGAGTCATTTTCAAGGTGGGGTCAGCCAGAGGAAAAGCAGACGACCTGTGCCCTGACCCATGGGGAAGGACCAATTAGGCCCTCCTGTGGAGGGTGGCTAGGTGCCTGCACGTCTATGGCGGGCTTTCTCCAGCTTGGGCCATGGTCCTCCACTGTCTTCATTCATTCTTGCTTCCTCCGTTTCAGCAATTTCCTTGCTTCTTTGTTCCTTGCTTGTGTGTGAGCAAGTATGTGTGTGCGTGTAAGCTCCTTTCTCGGAGTTATCTGCTCTTGTTTGATGAATCCTTGTTTTCTTCAGTCTCTCTAAGGGGTTCATTTTTTGGAGAAGAATCCTGTGCCTTACGTATGGGGTCACCTGTTGGGGTAGGTGCTGCACCATTCAGGGAGCCGCCTGCTCTGCAGAGCTTTTGGTATTATTGACACACAGTCTCACTGTGTGGCTCAGTCTGTCCTGGCGCTTGCTTTGTAGAGCAGGCTGATTTCAAACTCTCCATCCTCCTGCCTCCTAAGAACTGGACATATATTTCTGCACCCCTACACCCTGCTTGGAAACTGGCTTTCGGTGTTCTCTCAGAAAGACCAGTTGTCAAGTCTGCCTCTGTCACAGACAGCTGTGTGGGCTTGGCTGCAGCCTAAAATCTTTGTGCCTGTGTTTTCTCACCTGAAGATGCCTGTAGCGGGTGTGGGCCTGCTCCTTCAGGTCTGAGCTGGGCTCCACAGCCTAGACCATTGCTGTTCATGGCATCACACCCCAGTTATGGGAGATGGGACCCCTGGGGACTCCAGGCTCCCACAGACTGCTCATGGAGGGTAGCCTCCTTTGTCAGTTGCACAGGTCCCTCTCCCACCCCTCAGCTGCTTTAAGGACAGACCTGGTGTGAACTATTCCCTAATTGCAGCTTACATCATCTGTATATGACCTTTTATTCTAATTTCCTGTAGGATGGCATTTGTTGCCTGGGCAACCGGGAGCTGGGGCTTAATTCCTCTCTTTCGCTGTCGCCGTCCACCCTCCTCACTTTCGGCAGTCGCAGAGTCACACAAGGCTCCCACACAGGCACATCATGGAGCTTCTCCCATCACACCCCGCTGCTCGCCCCTCTCTCCCCCCCCCCAGCTGGTTTCCTTCATTCCCGTAGACAGCTAAGCTTCAACTTTCATGTCATCTGTATATATACTTAATTTATCTGTAAAGACCAGGGCCCACAGAATAGAGAAAATGCAATATTTGTCTTTCTGAGACTGACTTGATTCACTTAATTTGAGTGTCTCCAGTTGAATCCATTTTTCTGCAAACAACTTCATTGTTGTTTATAGTTGGAAAATAAATTCCATTCTGTGTATAAACTACATTTTTTTTAATCAATTCTTCTGTCGATGAGCACCTAGGTTGGCTCTGGACCTTGGTGTCTTAGTCACGGTTCTATTGGATTGAGACACCATAACCAAAAAGCTCCTACAAAAGAAAAAAATCTAGTTGGGGGTGTGCTTCCACTTTCAGAGGCTTAGCTTGTTATCATCATGGCAGAGTAGGGAGCATGGTGGCACCCAGGCAGACATGGTGATGGAGAAGTAGCTGAGAGTTCTATACCCAGAGTCACGGGCAGCTGGAGAAAAAGAAAGAGCTGCTGGGCCTGGCTTGGGCTTCTGAAACCTAAAAGCCCACCCCCAGTGACACACTTCCTCCAACAAAGCCACACCTCCTAATCCTTCTAAGTAGTGCCATGCCCTGATGACTAAGCATTCAAGTCTGGCGTGGGGCTGTTCTCATTCAAACGGCCACACTAGGTCATTGTGAATAGTGCTTCAGGGGATGCCGGTGCTGTGTCTTTGTGACGTGTTGACTTACATACCTGGGCCATCCAGTAGGTCATTTTTAGCTTTCTGAGGAACCTCCATAGTGGCTAGACTGATTAAATTCCCACCATGATGGTTCCCTTTTCCCACATCCTTACCCGCACCCACAGTTTCCTAAATGCCATTCTGACCAGGGTTACTTAGAATCTCAATGTAGTTTTTATTTGCATTTCTCTGACGGTAAAGGTGTTGAACAGTTTTTTTATATGTTTATTGGCTATTTGTACTTTAGCTTTTATTTCTGCATGTTTGTGTATACATGTGTGTGCATGGGTCAGAGAACAATTTTTAGGAGTCTGTTCTCCCCTTCCACCATGTGGGTCCAGGAGAGTGAACTTAGGTTGTCAGTCTTGGAGGCAAGCATCTTTGCCTGTGTCCTGGTCTTTAGCTTGTTTAGTTCTCTGTATACTCTAAATGTTAATCCTAGCCAGACACCAACTTCTTTGTAGTTTAAGTGCAGCTCCCTCAGGCATATCCTGTTCCTCCCCAGTGTCTTGGGTCTCCTGCCATCATCTCAGGGACACACATCCACAGCACTCCCTCAGTTGGGCACACCTCTGAGGTTCTGGTGTTGGTTACCTTGATGATCACAGCAGGGACCTGGTGTCTGTCCCCATTGGGGTCCTGGCCCATGTACTTGACAAACATGTCCGAATGCATTCATCACCCCTGGCAGATTCTCTGTCCCTTCTACTTTTCTGGTTTACCTATGGTGTCTTTGCCCCAGACACAGGCTTTCCTCCACTCCACAACCCTGGCTCTGCTTCTTTTTTTGTGAGATAGACTCTTGCTATGTTGCTTAGGTTCAAATTCTCCTTCCTCCTGCTTCAGTCTTCAGAGGGCTGAGAGTACAGGGGAGTGCTCCTCCTGGCCTCTGAAGGCATCTTAAACACTGGAACCTTCTGTGCATCTGTCTAAGTCAAGAGTTAGTGGTGATTCTGGGTTCCTGACACTGCTGGATGAATGAACAATGAATGACCCCTGACATGGTCACATGTTCTTTTGGTATATGCATTCGAGTGTGATATTTGCTTGTGTGCAAGGCAAATGTGTGTGAGTGTTCCGTGCATGTGTGTATACATACACATTGAGGCCTGAAGTTGACATTGTATGTCCTTCTTTATCTCTTGACATTTTATTTGTCAAGGCAGCAGCTCTTACTGAACTTGAGTCCCCTATTCTAGCTGTCTAGGTGGCCCCTCTGCCGCAGGGATCCCCGTCCCTGTCTCCTGAGTTCTGGGGTTAAAGGCAGCTGTCCATGCCTGCTTGGCTTGTCCCTGGATTCTGATTGTCATGTTTGCACAGCAAGGGTTTTATCTACCAAGCCACCTCCCCAGCCCAAGACATCATTTTCTCAGGAAGGCTCATTGGCGCCATTTTCATCTAACTTACTTTTATTCATTTATTTCGTTAGTTTAGCTGTAATGGGCACAGAACCAAGCAGAAAATGGTGGTCCAGACCCATAGCCATAGCTAATGGGGAGAACATAAGCTAAGGTGCAAGAGCACAAACCCACACAAAGGCAGCCCGCTCACACCCCGCCGGGCTCGCCACCTCTAGCCCACACACTAACCGCTATGCAGGCATGCCTCATTATTTCTGTTTTATCCAGCAGGAAATGACCCCAGAAAGCTAGAGAGACTTATTCAGACTCACACAGATGTGGAGTACGTGGCTGCCTCATGAGCTCAGGTCCATCCCTTCCTGAAGTTTGTGTTTCTTATTGAGGACACTACCTGCTAAGAGCCATTTTTATTTAGTTAAGATTTTTTTATTTTTTTTTTTATGTGATGCTGGAGGTGGGAGTGTGTCAAAAGCAGGGTCCTGTGCACAGTGTGCATGCTTTCTGCCACTGAGCCGCAACCCTATCCATTAGAGCCATTTTAATTTAACTTACATTTGTTTGTTTGTTATTTCGTGTTTAGTTAATTAGTAATGGGAATGGAACCAAGGCTGTGCATTCTAGGCTAATACCTTATCAAGTCTTTAAAGTCACTTTAATTCTATCTATCTATCTATCATCTGTCTATCTATCATCTATCTATATCTAATATGTGTCTATCTATCTGTCTGTCTATCTATCAAACATGTCACCTATCTATCTATCTATCATCTATCTATCACTTGTCTATTTATCTATCTATCTGTCTGTCTGTATGTCTATCTATCATCTGTCTATCTATCTATCTATGATCTATCACTTGTCTATTTATCTATCTATCTGTCTGTCTGTCTATCTATCTATCTATGATCTATCACTTGTCTATTTATCTATCTATCAATTTATCTATCTATCTATCTATCTATCTCCTGTCTGTCTATCTATCTATCTATCTATCTATCTATCTATCTATCTATTATCCATCACCTGTCTATCTATCACCTGTCTATCTATCTATCTACCTACCTACCTATCATTTCTCCATCTCCCACTACTCTCCCTCCCTCCACCTACCTGCCTACTTACCTACATATTTACTTACCTATTTGTTCTGGTGGTAGAACCCAGGCCACTTAAGCTAGGTCTCTACTGTTGAGCTATACATCAGGCCTCAAAGCCATTTTTAATATTTTTTAAAAATGTTTTACGGGATTGAGTATTTGCCTGCATGTATGTTTGTGGTGCCATGTGAGTGCCTGGTGCCCGCAGAGATCAAAAGAAGGCATTGGATCCTCTGGAACTTGAGCTACAGATGGCTGTGAAATGCCATATTGATGCTGGGAATCCAACCTGGGTCCTCTGCAAGAGAAGCCAGTGCTCCTTGCCACGGAGCTGTGGCTCCAGCCCCTGGAGCCATTTTTCAACAACGTTGTGTTATGTTGCATTTTCCTAGCTATGCTGTGAATGTTACTCTGTGTGTCTCCAACACTGCATCACACAAACGACAGGATACATGGAGTGGGGGCTCTTTGGAGGATATAAAGAGCCTACTTTAGATACTGTCTCTGTAGACCATTGATGCATAATTAGAGTTGTTCGTCATCACGTTATTTTCATTTATTTTGGCTAACTCCTGACTTGAAATATGATGACTTTGCTGTTTCACTGTTGTTAATTTCTTGTTATGGAGTCTTTCCCGAATGATTCCAGAGTCACCTGAAAGTTGGGTCAGGCCTGGCCAGGCAAATTGAGTCATCTGTTCACAAAAGTGTTCCAGCTGTTAGAATGGGGTACAGTATGATTTTCTGGAAGTCTTTGACCTGCAGCAGGATTTCTGATTCATTGTGTGGCATTTTTTGTTTTGTTTTGCTTGGTTTGGTTTTTTTCAAGACAGGGTTTCTCTGTATAGCCCTGGCTGTCCTGGAACTCACTCTGTAGACCAAGCTGGCCTTGAACTCAGAGATCCTCCTGCCTCTGCCTCCCAAATGCTGGGATTAAAAGTGTGTGATGCTATCACCTGGGTGTGGCATTTGTTTCCTTTTACAATACCAGACGAGGAATTTGAGGGTGAGACCAAGTCCTCCCATGCCACCCCCTTGAGAGGGGATGTTTGTGGCAGCCACGCTGCAGGGAGTGAGCCGTGTCAGGAACCATCACCACCACAACCACCACAACCTCCACAACCACCACAACCACCACCAATCCCGGTGGAAAAATACAGCCTTGCCCTCACCACCAGCAAACCTCCAGGGCCAAGAAGGGTGCAGAGTCTGCCTTCTTGAATTGTGATGCCTTTAATAATTGTTCTCTATGATGGTTCATTTGTGTGGGTGTGTGTTTGTCTCCTCATATTTATCTCCTCCTTTAGTCAAGATCTCTGAACAGGACCTCGGAGATGCAGATCCTACGAGGCTTAGAGCCTCAGATGCCTTAGTTGTCAAGTAAAAATTTAAACAATGATAACTATCAGAAGGATGAGAGACATATGATGTCCGCAGGGTGCAGTCTGCAGTGGTTTTATCGATTACTACAAAGTCCTTGAAAACCAGGTATAGGCAAGAGAATCCCTTTCAGTCCAGGAATTTGAGGCCAGCCTAGGCAACACAGAGAGACCTTGTCTCAATACAAAAATGCAAATAAAGATCACTGGACTTGGGGTGTAGGTCGATGGTTGATGCTTATTTCCAGCCAAAGCTCTGGGGAAACAGGGAGGAGGCCCCAAACAACAATAAAAACTCAAAGCACTTTGGAAGGGCTTGCTTAACCAAGCATAGCTGGGAGCCAGCACCAGCTTCCATTCCTTAGGATTCAGAACTCTTAGAAGACTCAGCAGGGGCTGGAGAGATGGTTCCATGGGTAAAGTGCTTACCAAGCATGAGGACCTGGGTTTAATTCCCAGCACCCATTGGAAAAGCTAGATGCAGTAGCCCACCCTTGTAATCCCACTGTAGGGGAAGCAGAGGCAGGACAGACCCGGTGAGCTCCAGTTTCATTGAGAAATTCTGTCTCAGCAAGTGATATTGGAGAGAGACAGAGGAAGACAGACACCTGCCGTCAAGCCCTGACCTCCACCTGCAATGCACACACACACACACACACACACACACACACATGTACAGGAACATTGACACACGTGCATGGCTAGGAAGATGAATGTGTATGACGTACACATCCCACAAACAAACTGTGGCCAAGGCATAACACACAGGACTTCTTGGGGTTGAGAAAATGAGCTGTCTTTGCACATGAACTTCTTAAGTTAACTACCCTAGGACTCCGTTATCTGGCAGGACGGGGGCATGTTGAGAAGGAGGAGATCCTCACATGTGTGTTTCATCCCGGCCCAGTTGCCCTTGCCAAAGATGACTCAGGTGAACATGTTCTCCCTCTGGTTGCCAGGCGCCTGCTGTGATCCAACCTGTACAGTCATGCCAGGCACCCAGGCTAGTCACCTGTGCAGCTTGCAGAAAATTCCCTGGCTTGTCTCCACTAGAATCAGGACAGAAAGAGGGGGAGAAACTGACTGCTCCCGGGAAGGGGAAGGGGAAGAGGAGTATGGTGGGAGGAAAGTGTGAAGAGGAAGGGCACAACCAGTGTGAACCTACCAAAGCATCAGGAACTCACCGGGCAGGTTCAACACAGAGGAGCCCCCACCTCCTAGGAGCTTAAACATACAGGTCAAAAACATTGCTACAAAGTATGGCAAGTTCTATAAGGGCAAAACTGAAAGTCAGTGACACAAGGTTACAGAGGGGGCCTGATTTAAATAGGAGGAGGAGCAAGAGCCACAGTTTTACAAGGAGCATGTAAATTAAGACCTGTGGGGAAATGTGGATAAGGACATTTATTAGTCAAGGGAACAGCAAGTAGAAGTCAGACAGGTTTTGGAATGTTTGAAGAACCACAAAGAGGCTAAGGAAGCCAGCATACTGTGAACAGGGGCGCGCGGCGGCCGGGTGCTATCATTTTGCACACAACGATATATAATATATATACCGTTCTGCTCAATGAACCCCATTAGGCTGGGGCTGGGGATACCCATGTACTCTTAAAGTCTTGTTCCAAAGATGCCAGCTAGGATTTTGACTCCCGCCTCAGCTGCTTCAAGTGTGGAGAGGGGGTGGCTTAAACTCTTAGAACCCTGTCTGTCAATGAGCTGTTCACACCTGTCTCTGAAGCCCGGGCTGGAGTGAGGAAATGTCTGGAATGTCCCCGGTGTGGCTTTGGGTGTGCAGTGGGCTCTCATCAAACAAGAGCTCCTGTCCTCGTTCCAAACAAACACCTTCCCTGCCCTCGACTGGGGAGTAAAAGGGGATTTGGTTCTGTCGCCGCCCTGCCTTGCCTCTTGAAAGGACCTGTAAGAGAGAGGAGCAGCATTTTCTAAGGACCTGAGTGGGGACCCACAGCAGGAAAATACCCAGAGGATGCATGGCTTCTCCCCCCACCCACCATTTAGAAGAAGGAACTAACAGAGAAACGTGGAGGGGGATGGAGGGGGACAAGGATAAATGTTTTAAAGACTGCTACAAGCTTGTCTGGGCAGTGCATGGACTAAAATCGGAATGACGTATGGAAGATGGCATGGCCCCCAAGGGTGACATGCAAATTGGCGAAGTATTTCATAGTTCTGGAATCCAGGAGACAATGGACTAACATCGTGGACTTGCTGACAAAGCAAACAGACCGTGCTCCACCTCTTCGAAGGAGAGACTCTTCAGAAAGGAAGGCTAAGCTGAAATGGTCTCAAGCGCATTTCCTGGGAGAGGAACTGGAACCTGTAGGCTCCCAATCCAGGATCCCCAAACAAATTCTCCAGTGTGAAGGCGGGATTCCCAAGGGGAGCACGGGCTGCAGGGAGACGTGAGGACGCAGAAAAGGGCACACGCTGCATGAGCATCCAAAATATTAGCTCTGTGGGGCAGTAAGGAAGGATTGCATGCTATAAGCTGGAGGTCAGTGATGCCAGTGTGGGAGAGGATTGATAAAACCCGGCACTGTTCATCAAAGCAGACCCCGTGCTGGGCTCTCAAGCAAGTCTCAGCAGATCTCAGAGGGCTGAACTCCCACAACAGTGTGTTCAGAGAACAGTGCAATTAAACAAGAAACTAATAACAGAAAGCCCATAGGAGACTCCCCAAGCGTTCGGGAACGTATCTCTGAATAACCAGAGGAGAAATCACAACGGGAATCAGAAAAGCCTTTGGATTGAAGGATGAAGAAAGCAAACATACTGGAACATGGGAGAGGCAGCTAAGGAAAAGCTGAGGTGGAACTTTCTAGCAGTGTGTGCATCAGAAACTAGGGAGGTCAAGCCAAGCACAATGATGTATGCACAGGAGAGGCAGCAGCAGGAGGACGGCTACAGGTCTGAAGGAAGTCTAGTCAGCATAGGGGAACTCTATGGGGGGGCACTTACAAACAACCTGGGGCAGACAAGATGGCTTGTCACCGAGCCCGCTGACCCGAGTTTGATCCCCAGGACCTACATGATGGAAGGAGAGAAATGACTTCTAAAAGTTGTCTTCTGACCTCCACACATGTGCCATGGTACATGCACAGACTGCCATGCCCCCCCCAAATAATTTAATAATAAAGCGATAACCTGATGATCTAGAGACTTTCATTTGTCCCCCTCAGGGATGCTGTAGCTTACATGATCTCTTCGCGGGCATCTACCACGTCTCCTCCACAATGAGATTCCCTGTTACTTGTGCTGTCTTCATGCATAGGGACATTACACTTCCTTCTGCTATTTACGTAAGGATAAACCACCCAAATTACAAACGGCTCACTGTTCCTTCATGGCTGCGTCAGCAAGGCTTTGATCTCCCCTGATACAGGACATTCCTACATGGTCCTGTGCACTGTTCCAGGAGCTTCTTTAACCATCATTGTCTCTGTATGCATCTCAGAGAGGTTCAGCCACTTGCCCTCATCACACAGCTTGTCAGGGCAGAACTGGGTCTCCAGCTTAAGGTTTTATCATCATATTTTATCTGAAATGTCCAACCAGCGTTGCCAGGGAAACTACATTTCCACGGTGCTTCCAGCTAGCCATTCTCTTCCAGCTCATGCCACAGGACTCTGGTCAGACCTCAGAAGGTACTAGCTGACTGTCTGCCTGGCTTCTTGCTACCACTGAGCTCTGTCCTTAGTCCCTGGCTCCCAAGGTCCCCAAAGATGGAAAAGATTACAGCAAATCCTTGCGATGCCCTGGGAAAGTGAAGTCCCCTTTGCCCCATCTGTTACCAATCACTGTCACGATGACACACGGCCATTGTCTCCTACCTTCTTCTTCTCCAGAAAGAGATGGTTTCTGTTTGTCTTTGCTCAGTGTATCTGCGTTCTAATGGCACCTTCCTTTTCTCCCCCACAGCCAACAGGCAAAACTGTGGGTGATGATTTAATATGACTAACAGTAGGGAAGCAGTGTGAACAGCCCAAGGCCAGGGATAAACCAGGGGTGACAACTGCTGCCAAACACTGCCTTATGGTGTTTCCACTGAGGCCTATGCCAGCCTTGAGGACCTGCTCCAGCCGGCCTGTGTCCTGCTGTTTCACACATGACCTTTGCTCTAGGGCCAGGGGTTTGCTCACTCATCAAATTCCAGTAGCAGCATGCAGACTGTGGTTGAAAGCAAACCAGTGTTGGTACCGTGGATGTGTCCTCAGAGAGATCTGAAACAATGAACTCTGGCAGCAGGACAGATGAATCAAGACATGGAGACTGTGGCAAAGTCCCTCTGCTGAGAGAAAAGTGGTGGGGGTGAAGCCTGAACAACATTCCGCACAACATGGACTTCACAATGGCCCACAGCCTTTAAGAATTTTTAATCATTTTTTGTGTGTATGCGCACACACGTGTGCATGTGTGCATCTGCGTGGATACATGTGCACATGCCACAGCATGCACATGGAGGTCAGAGGAAAACTTGTGGGATTAGGTTCTCTCCTACTATGTAGGTTCTGGGGATTGAACTCGGGACATTAGTCTTGGACGCAGGCACCTTTACCAACTGAGCCGTCTCCCTGGCTCCTTTTCCCTTTGTTTCTTATTAACCATTAGAAAATTGGTAAAATATGTATGACATAAAACTCACTTTAATCATTTCCGTGAAAATGTGCAGTTGAGTAGCGTGGCGCCTGGTCACATTATTGGCCACCATTGCCCAGACCCGTCATTTTTCCCAACCCCTCTAAATAGCTCTCCAGCCACCCAACCACCCCATTTTACCTTCTGTCTTTGTGAATTTGACTAATTTAAGAGCCTCATATAGGTAGAATCACATAGAATTTGTCTTGGACGCCTGTGTGACATGCACACTGTCTTCAGAGCCTAACCCTGAGGCAGCATGTGTCAGAATTCCCTTTGATGTTTTATTTTTATGTGTATGGGTGCTTTGTCTGAATGTGGGTTACATGCACCACATGCCTACTGTTCCCATGGAGGCCAGAAGAGGGCGTCAGATCCCCTGGAACTGGAGGTAACAGTAGGTTGTGAGCAGCCGCATATGAACCCAGGTTCTCTGCGAGAACAGCCAGTGCTCTTAACCATTGAGCCATCTCTACAGTCTCTCTCTATTTTTTTAAAAAAAGATTTATTTTTATTTAATTGCCTCTGTGTTTGCTACATGTGTATAGGTGCCCAAGATGACCAGAACAGGGGATATGGTGTCATCCTCTATTGCTCTCTGTGTGTTCCTTTAAGATAAAGGCTTGTCCTGAACCTGGGACTCATGTTTTCTCATCCAGGCTAGAAGCTAGCACCTCAGGGATCCTCCTATCTTTGCCTACCCTTGGAACAGTGGTTACAGGTGTGTGCTAGGTGCCCAGCGTGTTACATAGGTGCTGGGATCCAGACTTTAGTGCTCAGGATTGCATGGTAAGTGCTCTTAACTGCTAAACCATCTGACCAGTGCCTTGTTTTTGAGATAGGGCTTCCATATGTAGCACTGGCTGGCCTGGAACTTGCCATGCGAATCAGATCGACCCTAAATTCACTGTGATAAAACTGCCTCTGGAGATGCTGATGTTACAGGCATGAGCCACCACACCCATCTGAGTCAGGTGATTTCTGTTTATGATAATCCTTTTATCTTGCCCAGAAATTATTTCTAATTCATGCCTCATTTTGCAAGAAACTATAAGACGTCTTTCCTTTAAAAATATGCTTTAAGGCCTCGTATGGTAGCTCACATGTATAATCCCAGCACTTGGGAGGCTGAGAAAGCATGATTTGAGGATAACTTGGGCTACATAATGAGTTCTAGGCCAGCCTGGGGTACAGGAGTTAGATCTTATCTCAAAAGTAAAAATTAAAGCCGGGTGTAGTGGCCCATATCATTAATCCCAGCATTTGGGAAGCAGAGGTTAGTAGATCTCCGAGTTTAAGGCCAGTCTGGTCTACAGAGCAAGTTGCAGAATAGCCAGGGCTACACAGAAAACCACTATTAAAAAAAAGTCAAAAAGGAAAAGAAAAGGTGTGGTTTAGGGCAGGGAATGTGGCTCAGTGATAGAGCACTTCTCCACTGCATGTAAGACCCTGATCTGCTTGGTCTGGTTCTGTTTTTAAAGAACTCCTGGAGGTCAGAGAAATGGCAAGGTGACTCAGTGGTTAGGAATACTGGTTGCTCTTTCAGGGTCCCTGGGTTTGATTCCTACTACCCACATGGCAGCTCGCAACTGTCTCTAGTTCTGGTTCCAGGGATCTGACACCCTCTTCTGGCCTCTATGCCTCATCATAGGCACTCTGCACACGTACGCATATGGGCAAAATGCTCATACACATCAATGCACATGTATATATGCAGGCAAAGGCCCATACACATACATTTTAAAAAACCTTAAACAATGTGACAGAGCAGGGAAATGAGGTCAGAAAGGAGAGAAGAAGGAAGATTAAACTGTTAGGTAGCTTTTATTCAACGAGATGTTGAGTTTAGATTTGATCTTTGCTGAAGTCAAACTGTTTTGGTTTGTTGAGACACTGTTTCTCTGTGTTGTCCTCGCTGTCCTGGAACTTTCTTTGTAGACCAGGCTGGCCTTGAACTCACAGATCTGCTTTGGCCTCCCTTTGCTGGGAGTAAAGGTGTGCACCACCACTACCCAGCTCTACTTATTTCTTATGTGAAATAAAAAATAGTTGTATCTTAAACAGTTTGGTGCATAACTGGTAAGATGATGGAAGTAAAAGTGGTGAAAACCGGTGGGTGCCTGGTAGCACTGGCTGGACATCCCAGCAGCAGGAGCGCCGTCACAAGTTCAAAGCCAGAAGCCTCCCTAGTGCGACTGTCTCAAAACAAAGCAGACAAGGCAAGAAAACAAATCTTAAGTTTTGAAGTAGACAGATGTGGCTTCCACTGGGCCGGAGGAAGCCACCATTCTTCAGAAATCCCTTCTGAAGGACACGAGAAAACACAAGGGTATAAAAGTATTCATTTATTGGCCTCTCTCTCTCTCTCTCTGTGTGTGTGTGTGTGTGTGTGTGTGTGTATGTGTTACATGCACAGTGTGTGCAGGTGCCTGTGGAGGTCAGAAAAGGGTGTCAGGTGTCCTCATCCGTCACTCTTCATTATTGCTTTGAGGCAAAGTCTCTCACCAGACCTGGGGCTTGTGTTTTCTTCGGCAGACTGCAAGTCACCAAACCCCAGAGATCTTGTCTCTGTCCTTTTGGAGCTGGAGTTACAGGTATGTTCCAAACACTTAACTACTTATGCAGACTAAGCGCAGGGTCTGAATTGTAGTCCATATGATTTCAGCCTCATAAAGGACCGGCAAGCCTACTCAACTCCTGAGACATCTCTTTAGTCCACCAAAAGTGAAAAAATGGGAATGGGGATGTGCAGTGGCATCTCCTGGGAACCTCAAAAGCAGGTCCCAAGGGAAGAAAGGAGAAAACTGGAGCAGCTGTTTTCCTAGCCCACCCTGGGCACAGGTGCTGTGCCATGCCTGACATGCCCAGCCTTACTTCGTTCACACAAACAACTTTCAGGGTAGTAATTATCAGGCCCATTTTGCAGATTAGAAAACCGACATGGGTGAAGAACACCCTTTGGGAGGATCTGAGAGGGTTGCAAAGAAGTGCTGGAGTCCAGACTGGGGGACTGGTCCGCCAGGGGGAAGTGAGGGGAGACCTCTTTCTTAGTGACAATGCTAACTGCCTCTTTGGGGATATTGACTGTGACCTCCAGGTTAGGGGGATTTACTGCACTGGCCAAAGCAATATGAGGCCAGCCCTGGTCTTTGTCCCTGCCTGTAGGCTTGGGTTTTTTGTTTTTGTGCCATTATAATTTCTGACCATCTGTATGCTCAGGGATTTGAACTAATAAATGTCCTATGACTATTCCTGAGATTGAGGGGAACACTATTTGCAGGCAGGAACAGAGGGCCTCTGTGTAGGAAGGGCCCTGCTCTGGAGGCATCTCTGGGTTTCGGATGCTCGTCATTGCCCTTGCCTAAGTGGCAAGATTGATTATTGATCTGAAAGTGTTGTGCTGCTGTGGTGGCGTAAACCAAGCACCGGAGTTTCTCCAGACAGCTGCCCTTGTCTGGTGCGCGGTGTCTTCCTTTCCAGCCCCTGCTAGAAGTGTCTCTGTCACCCATAGGAGCCTGTAGTTCAGGTCTTAGCTAGGGAGAAGCTGAGGCTTGGCTCCCTTCCTATCCCACTCTGCCGTGGCTAATCCAGAGCATTGACGAACCCTTCCCCAAGTCACTGGCCTCCCAGTCAGGCCACACTCCAGCTGCACAGATTACCCAGAGTCCTCTGCCACCCGGGACCATGAGCAACAGACGGTTGGCAGAATGGCACATAGTCACCTAAAAAAAAAACCAAAAAACCAAAAACAAAAAAAAAACCCAAACCCAAACAACAACAACAACAAAACTTCCTTGCATTCTCCTAAGTGAACAAACTCTGTAGCACTGAGTGGCGCATAAGTCTGAACTATGAAAAGTACCCAGGACTCAGAAGCACCACATCCCAGGCTGAGGGCTTCTCCTTACTCAACAGAGAGACCAGCATAGCTCAATGTGTCCCATCCATGCAGGCAGGCACCAGCATGCCGCCTCGGGGAACACTGAAGTTTCCTTTGTTGGGACCTGGGAACAGTGTGCTGGAGTGTCCAAAGCAAGACTTTTGGAAGGTTCCAGTAGCTCGGGGGAGGCTCAGCAGAAGCAGTTTCAAGCAGCAGCTCCTCTAATTTGGAGAAGTGATGTGGAAAAAATAACATGGGGATGATTCCTTTGCAACAAACCAAACTCTTGGCTTAGCGGTGGC
>PVIU01007606.1:0-90452 GCA_004026605.1 Ondatra zibethicus | reverse complement strand
TGGGGAGAGCTTGGGGGAGTGGGAAGGTGGAGATGGAGGAAAGGTGGATATTGGAGAAGGGAATAAGATATCTATATTAAGGGAGTCATTTTAGGACTGGCAAGATACTTGGCTCTAGAGGAGAACCCAGGTGTCCACAGGGATGTCCCCAGCTAGGTCCTTGGGCAGCAGAGGAGAGGGTGCCGGAACTAGCATTGTCCCATAGTCACACTGATGAATACGTTGATCACCACCAAAGAAATTTCGTCCGATGGATGGGGATAGAGACAGAGACCGATATTCACATCAGAGCAATGGACTGAGCTCCCACGGTCCAGTCGAAGAGCAGAAGGTGGGAGAAGATGAGCAAGGAAGTCAGGGCAGCGAGGGGCTGGTCCAACCACTGAGACAGTGTGCCTGAACTAATGGGAGCTCACCAAATCCAGCTGGACCGGGACTGAACAAGCATATGATCAAACTGAACTCTCTAAATGTGGCTGCCAATGGATGCAGACTGAGAAGCCATCAACAATGACACTAGGACCTATCTCTTCTGCATGTATTAGCTTTTTGGGAACCTAGTCTATTTGGATGCACACCTTCCTAGGCGGGGATGGAGGGGGAAGGGCCTTGGACTTCCCACAGGGCAGGGCACCATGCCCTCTTTTAAGGAAGCAGCAGGAGGGAGGAGGGGGGAGTGGGAGGGGACTGGGAGAAGGAGAGGAAATGTAAATTTTTTTGAATGGAAAAAAATAAGAGAATATGGGAAAAAAGAAACAAGGTCTTTAGGCATCCTTCACACAGACCTTCTTGAGATTTTATTTGTGTGTTTGTACATGTGCACACATGTATTAATGTAGGTGCTCAGAAAAATACATATTATTTTCATACATATCCATAAGTCAACATCCTATATTGCTATTTTAGGAATATTCTCAGCAAAATTAGAGATCAATGATCTATGCTGTTCTAAAACTTCACCATAATCGTAACAAATGATCAAAATATTTAAATACTGAGTATGAATGCTTTGAAATAAAAAAATTCTATGTGGGAAAACAAAATAGAATGTGGTGCTCAAATGAAAAATTTATACAAAAAATAACTTTGATGCTTGAGCAATTATTTTCCATCAGTGCTTTATCATAATGAAGCACATTAATAACTTTGGGGATATTCAGGCACAAAATACCACAAACATATCCACATAAGAAAATTATTCATATACAAGACAATCTGTAATGCTATTATTATCATTGTTCCTACTGAAATAATAGAATAGAAGATATTTATTGACTTTTTGTACATAGACATAAACATTTTTCACTATTCTAATTCATTTTTTATCTGAATTCCCAAATCACTCAGAATCATGGGGAAACTAGCTATTAACATTATAATTTTTGAGATTTGAGGAGGAAAACTGTACACTAATAGCTGCCTCTAACTCTGTCTGGTCACCTAGGTATGAAATTTAATATTTTCATACAAGTTAAGAAACATGTGCTCTGCACAGAGCAATGAGGTAAGTTCTAAGAACCTAGGCCTGCTCTTGACTTCACAAATCTTATGGTAGCCTACCGTGTACTAGCTCACTTTGCTCATTCATAAACAAACTGACCATGCAATAGTTGTGGTCCATGGTAACTACCGGGAATAGAATGTTAGGCTTTAATCAGTGCCCTGAGGAAGAATAAAGAAGTAAATAAAAATAGGGGTCATGACAGACAAAGGTGAAGGTAATTTGCAAGAACTGGATTTAACATACTATTCAGGAGAGAATCTAAAAGAGGGCAAGGACACTCACTTCCCATTTTAAACTTGAATCAATCTAAATTCCTCTAGATTTGTAAAGAGAATTAACAAATGCAAAACTGAGAGGAAACCATGACTGTGTGCTTTTGAATAAATCTGTCATCCGACAAGGATGTTATGAATAAGTTCTTTGAAAAATTACGTGGACAGTTATTAAAAGTTCATTATGAAATGGATCTTCAATTACTAGGTTACAGGATTTTATTTACCATTGTAGAAATAAAAATATGTTATAAATATAGACTCTGTGAAGAAGTAGCCGTGGTTCTGACAAGCATCTTAGACTATTTCTTCCTAGAGGCTGAAAGAAGTAATATCTTCTCCTCTTTTTTACAAAGCTTTGTTGTGAAAGATTGGATTGATCATAATGCAGCAACACAGATTGGTTGCACAGAAGAAAAAAAGGCATGTAAGTGCAAAACCCGCTAATGGCATCATCTGACATTACAGAGGGAGCAATAACAAATCCCAGCATTTTTACCTCTAAAGGCTCCCTCTGCTCATTAAGCTGTTGGTGACAATGGTGGCAGCAGTTCACTAGCTACAATTAGACAGGCATGGCCAAGTGCCCTCCAGTCACAGCTCAAATATCCACTTTCATGTGAAAAGCTTCTGAAATTTCTGAAAGATGCCAGAATGAGTCACTGAAGTCTTTCTTCCTGAAAGAAGCTGCAGGGAAGCTCATTAGTCTACCTCATTGTAGTTCAACTTTGTAATACACTGAGCAAACAGGCACCTGTTGCAAGAGGGGCGCGGGCTGCGTTCCCGGCGCCTGGTTTCCGACGCAGGACCCCTTGTTCTGTCTGGCTCCCAGTACCCGAAATAATTCCACAGAAACTGTATTCATTGAAATACTGCCTGGCCCATTAGCTCTAGCCTCTTATTGGCTAACTCTCACATATTTGTTTAACCCATGTCTAATAATCTGTGTGTCACCATGAGTTGTGGCTTACCGGGAAAGATTCAGCATCTCTGACCTGGGAGCTTCATGGCGAGAGACTCTAACTCTGTCCCCTTCCCAGTATTCTGTTCTCTTTTCCCTGTCTATCTAAGTCCTGCCCTATCAAAAGGCCAAGGCAGTTTCTTTATTAACCAATAAAAGCAACCCAAATTCAGAAGGACCCTCCTATACCACGCATCATCTTTAAGTGGCTGCCTGGGTTTTCTTGTACTGTCTGTGCGTGCGAATGTGCACGCTATTGTGTACTTTTGTGTCCTTGTTCGTGTGTGTGTGTGTGTGTGTGTGTGTGTGTGTGTGTGTGTGTGAAGGCTAGAGTTCAACCTCTTGTGTAGTTATGTTATTACTAAGGCTTGATTCACCGTTTTGATTTTTTTTTTTTTTTTGGCAACGGAGTCATTCACTGACTTGAAACTCAAATAGACACTTCTGTTGGCCACTGAGCACCAAGCGCTCCATCTGTTTCCACTTTCCCAGTGCTGGAATGACAGGTGTGTCATGAGGTTTTTTTTTTTTTTATGGTTTCTGGAGATAAAACTTGGGTCCTCATGCTTCCAAGCTAAGCACTTACTTAACCCCATAACTCTTAATACAAGAATATCTTGATTCAAAGTTCTGTCCACATTTTTATGATTATCATTTGAGTACTTACAAATATTTGCCAGAAATGTTAAATACACATGCACAAATAAACTTGTATATATACGTGCATATACACACATGCATTACATGCATTCATGTACCCATACACATACACGTGTTCACATGTATACAAGCATATATATATACATTATAACACATATACACATAAAAATTATCATTCACACACACATATATATACATACACATGTATACTGTATTTATATTTAAAAAGTAAAGTGTCCGTTGCAAGTGATAAGAAAATTTTTTTAAATAAATTACATCAAAGCCATTCAAATGAAAAATAACGCCAAATTATTTACAAAATGATATTTATTCATAGTGCAGTGTTCAATTCTGACCTTGTATATTTTGTGTGCCACAAAATAATTTTTATTTTTCACAAATATAAATCAGTGGAACTCCAAATTCAATACAACTTCCAACCTAGTTTACAAATAAGAGGTAACTATAGGTGAATGGTATGTTATTCAGTTAGTGAATAGTAAGATTGGCAGTGAAATCAATAATTAAAGGGCATATTTATTCATACATATTATAGATTTTTATTTTTATGTATTAAATCCATCAATGCCTTATTTTGAAAAATATACATATATATTTGCGAAATGATTAAATCCAGCAAATTAATAATTTACCATATAACACTGTCATTATCATGATGGTAAGAACAGTGTACACTCCCTTGGTATTTTCATGAATATAACATATTATTAACGACACATGAATGAAGTTGATGATTCTTTATAAAAAGGGCAAAAGCCCAAACATAGGGGGAGATAGAACGTTAAGAAATTGATGTGAATGCTATTAAGTTACTTAAACATTCTTTCCTCCCTTCTTTGCTCACTCTGTCCTGGAGGTTTCTGAATTTCAGAGTGATCTCCATCGCTGCCAAGAGCCATCTTCCAGAGGCCACTTCAGATCATTGTTGCTATGAATCTGCATGTGAGCTCTCCCCAGTGATACATGCTTCATTAGAGATGATTCCAAAAACCATATGCGACATTGTTGGTACTAGTGAGGAGACTAAAAAGGAAAAAATCTGAACCGCTACCAATTGTACTGTAATTCACAGCCTTTAAAATGGAAATCTGTGACCATCTCAACGTGGCTGGCATCTGGAGTATAGGTAAATCTGTGGTAGAGTTATAAATCTAAGTTCCTGTTAACAGTTGTGTCTATGACAGGATCTGGAGTGATTTAGAACGAGTGACAGAACACTACACATAGTTTCTTTTCTTCAGAAATGACCAAGACACACAAAATATTTTTAAATGCTAAGAAGTGCAAGGCAAAGAAATACATATGTGAACACTTGAGATTTTTCTTTGAGAAAGAATGTCTAGGCTTAGTATTTATTAATACACCTCACAGCAATTTTTCTGTAATAGGGTATTTGTTTTTAATACTTAGGCATGTAGAATCTTCATGTACTACATTTTTAAGATGTTATAATAAAAGTAGGGAACTTCTTGCTAAGTGTGGCAACCAGAATCCTGATTTTCTTACTCAGCATTGTTTCATCATCTCTAGAATGATCATAGTTCAAAGGAATAATAGCACAGAAATAGTGTCCTTTCACTAAGAACTTACAAGGCAGACACACTGTACTGTGAAACCACAAGCAGAAACAACAGTCACTCTTTAATTTGCAATGCTGTTGGCAGGATGATTATGTATTGAAATTACAACCTTAAAGAAAAGATCCTTTGTGGGCAAGTGTAAGAATTGGAATATTGCCTTTTCTATTTATGAAAACAGGGAGCAGCCATTGAAGCAATAGAGAATTAAATTAATAAAAAGGAAGCTATTTATCTTATTCTAAAATTATTCCACATACGTGCTTACTTCCTCAAAATGTATTATCGAAGGTACCCTGAAAGAGAATTTGGTTTGGATGGTGATTGTTTTTCTTTTTTTATTGTCTCATAGAGTATATCCTGACTGCAGCCCTTCTCCCCACTTCCCTCTCCTCTCCTCCAGATCCACTGCTCCTCCATTTACCTTCTGAAAACACCGGGACTCCAAGGGATTTCAATTAATTAAGGCTAAACAGTATGCAATAAGACGGGGCATAAACCCTTATATGAAGGCTAAACAAGGCAGCACGGTAGGAGGTAAAAGGTCCCAAGAGCAGGCAAAATAGTCAAAGAAATGCCCTACTCCCACAAAACACGATGCTAACAACAATTACATATATACAGAGGACCTATCACAGACCCATACAGACTCCATGATTGTGATTTCAGTCTCTGCGAGCCCCTTTGAGCTTCGTTTCGATGATTCTGTATTAATTAAATGACTGCCCAGTCCATTAGTTCTAGTCTCTTTTTGGCCAACTCTTACATCTTAAACTAACCCATATCTAATAATCTGTGTATCACCACGAGGATGTGGCTTACCGACATGAGTCTAACCAGTGTCCATCTTGGGCCGGAGAAGCATGGCGTCCACACTGCCTTCTCTCCCTCAGCATTCCGTTCTGTCCTCTATGCCCACCTAAGGGCTGCCCTATCAAAAGGCCAAGGCAGTCTCTTTATTTAACCAATGAAAGTAACAGATATACAGAAGGACCTCCTACACCATTTGTGGGCCATTTTCTCTTGGAGTCCTAGACCCGCTCTGGCTACCGTAATCATTCATGACCCCATTCTCCCTCAGAGTCCCTGAGCTCTGCAAATATTTGGCCGTGGGTTTCTACATCTGACCCATAAGTTGCTTAATGAAGCGTCTCTGATGACACTTGGATTAGAATCTCAATTTGTTCCACTCACTGGTTGACCACTCCCACAAGCTCTGAGATTGCATTGCTCCAGCATATCTTTCAGGTGGGGCAGATGGATTGTATGTTTTTAGGTTCCACTAAGGGAAGTCCAGCCTGATTACAGAAGGTGTTACGTTCAGGGTCCATAGTCTCTGTTACTAAGAATCCTTGCTAGGGTCTCCATCATGGGTTCCATATTTGGGCATTTAGGGGGTGACATGAGAACCTAGTGCAGGGAAACTTCCTGGAACCTATCAGGGCTGTGATTATTTTAATGCTGACTTTCAATAAATGACAGAGAACCAAACATCCTAAAAGTTAAAGGATAATGGGACCCTATAAAGTATATAAACCCTTTTAAATAAAATCATCTCCTAAGCAGTTCTTACCAGTTTTTATTTTTGCTTTCTACTATTGCTCTAACAATGTTATCTAAAAGGAAAGGGACCATAAGTTTCCTCTAAGAAATCTCAGCACATTTTGGGTGGTCAAAAATTATACCAAAAAAAAAAAAAAGTGTAACTGTTTCCACAGGTAACAATGGTAGACATTATGTGTGGAAGTGTAAAAGTTAAAAAATTAGAAAGATGGGGTCGCTAAATTAGGACTCAGTTCTCTTGGATCAAAGTTGGAACGTCATCTCTACCATCAGTGTCAGATATTGCAGCCTCAGAGTTCCATAAATGTCTGTGAGTAACTTATTTCCTTTTTCTATATCTTCAAATATGTGTGTGTATTTTTCAAAGAATGATGATTATTGTTTCCCTACCACCCCTTACTCATTTATTTTCCCCTCCATTCATAGTATATGAAAGAATGAACACAATATGAATTTATGTCATGGGCACTAATAATTTCACATCAACCAAAATGATTCTAAACAGAACCAGCCTGGTAGTACCACCTAATTAGCCCTCCCATCTCTATATTATATCCATTTGAATAATGAACATCTTGTCCTAATATTTGAAGATAAACACATATTATTCTACTTTAATTACACAATTATGTCAGTCTTTCACCAAAATGTCTATTTTACACAGAATATACATTGGAGAGAAGAAACCCTTAACAGCAATTTCCTTTCTAGGAAATATCCTAGACCTTGGAATGGTCACTGGTCCTGAGTGAACCTCATGGATACAAATGATAAGCATCTTAGAATGCTACAATTTAACTTAGAGCACTAAGGGATGGGCTTGGCAAACATGCATTGAGAAAGATCAGAACTCAAACAGGTCAATACTAGATTTTTTTAAATTTTCCTTTAGCATTTCCTACATATGCAATGTCCTTACATCATTTTTAACCCTCCTGTTTCCCTTCCAACTTCTTCCCTGCTCTTGACTCCTTCTAAAATTCATTACCTCCTCTTGTATGTTATTCACACATGAGCATATGCAAACACATACACACACACATATATATTGTATATATATATATATGTACTTTACTGGGTCTATGTAGTACTGTGGATTTGCACATGTGATTTGGACTGAACACTGAGCTTACGTTACTTACCTGGGCTCATTGGTGAGAAAACTGTTTCCTTATCACTAATGGCATGTCAACTGATGTCATCATTATGGAGGTGACCTTGTTTAGACAACCATATTATCAATATCTCACTGGAAATTCTTCTCCTTCATGTGTAGAAAGATACTATATCATCGAAGATAACCTTGTTCTCTGGCTCTTAGAACCTTTCTGCCTCTCTTCCATGATGTTACTCAAGTCTTAGTGTAGATGTGCCAATTGGAGTTGGACAACTCATGGTCACTTAGTTTGTAAGTTTTTACCAAATATGAATCTCTCTCACAACGTCTGTGCTCTTCAAAAAGTAGTATCTTTGATCATAACTGACTCTTATCCACACTTATCTCTGTGTACAAGTACTTAGGGTACAGTTAGGGAATACTGTACTGAGTTTTCATTGTAAATTTTAATACTGTGAGAGCTAGTCCTCGTGAAGGCAGCTTCAAGGTCAGGTCTAGATTGATTCCTCGAATTCCTATGCCCAAAGTATGTGATGTTTTCAGTAATAATGTCTTACTGTTAATTTCTGGGACAAAACTATGAATAATGTATGCAAGAGCACATATTATTTTGAGAGTCTCTTAACCACCCCCCAACAGCATGAATAGAGGTTTTCCATCACTGGAACTGTGGGTTGTTTTTTTGATACTCTTTGAGTCTTGGGAATAACATTATTACCAAGTGTGTGTGTGTGTGTGTGTGTGTGTGTGTGTGTGTGTACCTATACACATAGTAACAACTCTATCCATAAATATTTACACATATATGTACATGTATTTTAATATATTTTATATTAATTTATAAAATAGATTACATAATAATATAGTCTATAATCAACATAATAAAATAATTTTTTAAATTTTATATATACTACATGTAGTTGGGGTAAACATATTAAATAATATTTCCCTGTGACTTTTTCACGGTTATTTCTCCCCTTCTCTCCTTCCCAGCAAAAATATCTCCATCTAGTTTTTTTCCAACTTATTGTAGTTTGTAGCATATTTCTAAAACTCTCACTTGGCTCTAATTAGCCAAATTAGATTTGGCATACAGATCTGTATTCTCTGATAAAACATAGAAATCTTATTTAAACTTTAATGCCAGATTTTAAAAATTATGTGTAATGTAAACGTGCCTCAAATAACACATAGTCTATAGTGATACAATTAATAAAAGTGTATTGTTTATTTTAAATAAAAACTGTGTGCTCTTTCACTATTTATTAAATTCGACAACCATAACATGTTAAATTTTTATTCTTTAGTAATATTTTGTAATTTTTTTCTTGTTCAATCAGGCTTCCTTGTAAGACCAATCACCCTACCTCGTCCAATGGGTTACTTTGGTTTTTGCATCAGCCTGGTAGTACATACTTACATGATGTAAATTCTACCACTGACTACCATTTGATGTAAATACCAACATTAGCCTTGAGTCGACTGAATTTAAATATGTCATTCTTTATCAAGAAATAACTTTTGCCATAAATGTTACAATGAACTTTAGAGATAAAATGTAATATTCTCATTATTATATTTACTTGAATGTCTTTTAAATGAACCTCAAATTTAATAAATGCATCATAAATCAGGAATATCTAGGCAATGACAAAACAAAGCAGAAAAAAGTATTCTTAAAGATCTCATGTCACATATGAGAAAAGTGAATACAAAAGTGATTGCAGGTTGGTCACATTGGAGATTTGTCCAATTAGCAGCTGCATAAAATAATTTCTACCTGAAAAACCAAGAGTGTTCTGAGAAAACAGCAGTGGGGAATGGGCAGGCTTTCACAAAGTGATAAAAGGTGTTTCTGAATAGAAGGAACAGGATGAACACAGACAAGATGTTGTGACTGCTTCATAGTTATAGACACAATGTTAATAATATCGACTACTAAATCCTAACAAAAACGTTTAACCTCTAAATTTTCATCTTTACTTTGGAGAATTGACAAGCCAAAATTTCTGTAGCAGAAGTTTACATTAGCACATATTATGTCCATGTGAGAGAACTCTAGTAGCAAAGTTAGAAAACAGTGATTAGAGATTAAAGAAAGAGAGAAAAGAAGGTATAAAATTATAGTGTTTTATAATATGCATGAGAGAAAAAAAGTAAGAATGAATTCTCTCCTATTAAGCAACTGTGAATTCAATTCCATAGCTGTTGATTTCCACCAAGAAAAGTGCCACTATTATAGAGTTGGTGAGTACCTAATCAGCCCTTTCATCATATTTCCCTGGATTCAGAGCTACGTAAAGCTGTTGTTGATACATTTTTTCTTTGGCTTCTTGTATAGCACCTTCCAGCATTGTGAGAGCTAGCTCTCAGGTGTGAAGCTCTTGGTAAGTACCAGCTAGATTTCTCCAATTTCTGTGAAGGGTGAGCAGATAGAGAGTCTTACCTTCATGTTCTGGCAAACAAACTAGAGCAATGGAAATAAGATGTGTGTTTTTAATGTAAAATTTAATTAAAATATTTCATAACACATTTTTATGCTCACACAATAGGCTCGTTATGGGCAAGTTTGGCAGAATAATTTTTTAAAACAATATTGACAATATGTAGTATTTTCACCTGCATACAAACTGATGTCCAATAATTCATGCTACTCTAACGCAAACACATTAAAGAAACTTTTACACATCAACTAAGTGATTTGTACAAAAAGGACCAAAATACAAAAATACATTGCAACATTTTCATTAGAAATTTAGGAGAAAATATACCATTACCAGTAAAATGGATGGGTGTTATAATATATGAGTTAAGTCCAAACATAGAAAGAAGATGAATGAAGTATAATTGCATAAATCTTAACAGATGGATCTCAAGGTAGTATCTAATGAAGTACTTTTCCTGCATTAACAAAGATAAAATTAATGTTAGGTCATTTCATTTAGTAAACCAAATACAAATATCAGTTTTCATTGATAATTGAGAGACAGGGAAGCAATTACTATAAATACTAGACAAGATTTTATGTATTTTTAATTGAGCAAATTGTTCATGACTATTCATTATTGAGGTGTTAATGTCTGAATCATCTTATAATCACTCTTGTATACATTTAGCAATTGATGACTCAGTTACTATGCTGCTAATGTCTTGAATGAATAGCTTGATATATTTTTTTGGTTTTTCGAGATAGGGTTTTGATACATTTTTTTAAACAGTCCCTTTTTCATTGTTTATTCTTTTACATTCTACCTGATAATCTTTACCACACATATGCTAGTTTCCATATGAATAACTCAAAACTTTGTGGGTATCTGCCCTTTAACTTTTGAAAAAAACGTAATGTTTCCAATGTTTTATTTGTTTCTAATTATGTTTCTGATTTTGATGACACTTTTAGAGAACAAAATTGGTTGAATTATTATCTGGGAAAATGTTCATAGTTTGTGTCTTTGAGAGGACAAAGTTAACCTTTCTCTATCAACAGCTTTATCTCTGTGGGTGACATTTATTGGTTTCTATCTCTAAGCAAATCTTTATTAAAATATATCATTTTCTTGCAGCTTGAAGCTAGTGTTAATTTTAAGTCATGAAATTGTTTCTTTTAAAAATCTAGTCTTGTTAAGTCTACTGAGCAGCCTGAAACTGTGAAATGTTTCCAAACTCTTTAGAATTTTTGCTTTTAAAATGTCATACAATTTTTCATGAGCCTAAAAACTTTAATTAAGTTGTCAATGTTCTTTCTCAAACTGAAGCCAATTTAATGACAATACAATGTATTTTTTACTGAATATGACTATAGTTAAAGAGATATGATAGTTTAATCCAATGAAACATTTTCTTAGCAAAAAAGCCAGTTACCTTTACCCACTAATTTAGGATTAGTTGTACTTAATGATCCTGTTGGAAAACAATCTCTCCTTGGCCAAAGCTGAGAGAGTCAGCAGGATGGGGTTTACCTTGTGGATGTTTTTCTGACCAAATCTAAACTAAACTAAATGAATAACAAATCCTTCTCTGCCTAATGAGGGTCAGTAAATCAAAAGCAGGTAATTAGAAGCTACCAAGGTGACAGTGAATTCAGACACTTTGCAGCAAATCTGATGATCTCTGGGACCAAGATGGTGGAAGGAGATCATGGGTTCCCATGGATTGTTTTTGAATACCCACATGCACAAGCACAGACATATGCATGCCACACACTCACACACATACATACACACACACACTCACACACACACAAAACAATTTTAAAAGTAACAGAAAAGGTAGATAATGAGTCGATAAAGATGCTAATGACATCTGACAAAATTGTTGATATCATTATCACTTTCAATTTGGCTGCATGAGCTGCCTTAAATATAACTTGTGTAATTCTGTTAGCAGTTCACAGGGTTAAATTACTCAAGAGAGAAATATACATGCTACAGAGCAAGTATGAGTGTGGAAGTGATACAGACTTCAGTTCTAGTTGCTTCTATGAATTATGATTTTTTGTGATGTAAACCAATTGTGCTTAAAATATCTAAATGTTTTTAATTCTTGAAACATAAAACATACATTTACATCCTCAGTTTACAAACTTTCTCATGCATGGTACATGAACTTCAAAAGGAGGCAGATTGTATGTGTGTAGGTGGAACATGGATGAAAATATGTTTATATTATGCATTGTAAATATATAACAAAACTATTGTATAAAATGTTAATATTAGCTGGTATAATATTTTAAAAGAATCTGTTGAATAACTTAAACTTAGTTTATGAACATAACTTTGTTTTGGTATTTTGTTAATACAAGGTATCATGTCTTACTAAATTTTTCATCTAATCTATAAAAATATTTAAGTTGTCTTTAGTGTGATTTTCACAAATAGGTAAAAACATATAATTTTTTTTAAACTATTCAAATGTGTAGAATTGAATGACATTTAAAGGCAAATAGTTATTTTTCTTCTCACAATGAATATAATACTAAATAATTTTTTCACAGACAGTAGCTTGGATATAACTGAAATTTGCATCTAAGTGATTGTTATAGAAAGATGGAACTTGTGTTCACAAAGTCCTACAGAAGTCTCAGTAGTTACTCTGCAGAAAGCTTAGACAATGCTAGTAGGTCTAGTTAACAAATGTTATACAATCCACCCCTAAGTGTGTCTTGACGACAGTACCCATTCAGTTGTTTCACACATTTACAATTCATGCAGAGCTCTCTGAGGATGGCTCCATTTCCCCCAGTGACTGGAGTTAATGGGTTCACTTGTGAAAAATAATTCATACTTTTGAAACCAGGCTAGCTAAAGGATACAAAAATTATATTTTTATTTATTATAAGGAAAAAAACTCACAAAACAGGAAATGAGAAATCCAAGCACAGCAGTGTCCTGCGGGAATGGCACACCCACACCCCCCCACACACACAGAGAGAGAAAGAGAGAGAGAGCACCTGGGCAGTGCACAGGATTTTCCTTGGGTCCCAGAAAACCACACCTTTCCTGGGCTCCACCTCTTAAAGATAATTGGCTAACACGGTTTTCCCCATCATCATATATCTGAGATCTTGGTGTACATATGTGGGAGTGAGCACACTCAGGTTGTCAGATGAGGCCCTCCGTTGTTCACCATGTTGACATCTTCTTGAGGATCCTTCTGTCTCCACTGATTACTGGATTCTAAGAACTATATGCCAAGAAAGAGAAGCTCTCCATTTTTATTATTACACCAGAGATTGGTTATCATAACTGAGCTATTGAAGAAACAATTGTAGAATCGTGTCTAGTCAAGATGATGCTCTCTAGAGTTGACCATTTTAGGACTGCTGTACTAAACAGAGACAGTCCATGTGTGTGGACAATCACAAGAATGTGTATCTACCCAATGCAATCCCCACTGGGACTCTGGTTGCAGTGTTCTCATACGCCTCCAGGAATTTCCTAATTGCAGGTATCTGAAATACATGGAATCATCCTATATTGTCTTTTGCCTCTGTTTGTGTCTTTTTTCACTAAGCATAGTATCTTCAAAGGTCAGCTATATTATATCACGCATCAGAGTTAAAGTGTTTTCTGTCAAGAGAGACGGCAAGAGTTCCAAGTCTTTCTCCCCTGGAGATAAAACGAAAATGGAAACCAGGTAGTTTTTGGCACAAGAAAATATCCCCGGGCAACTTGAGTCATATAGTTTAATACGCTACAGCAGCATAGCAAAGGCAAATGAGAAGGAATAGCTGCACAGACTGAGTTACTAGAATAGTTTCATTTTCCCTAAGTTATCTCATCCCCTAAGTTAGCATAGCTTAACACAGAGAGAGAACTCTTGAATTTACAAGTGTTTCCCCTAAGGAAAAATAAAAGCACAGAAAGAAACTAGCCCTCCTGCCTCTTGCAGAAATTTCTGTGGAATGTAACACTAGGTAGGTCAATGCAGTTATCAGTAAACAGCTGGAAACAAGAAAAATAAAGGCCATCAGAATCACCCTCCAAACGATACTGTGGCAGTTTTCATTGGTCTGTATTATAGACACCTTCAGAAGTAAAGACTAGTAGTAATATCTGTTGCAGTTTCTGTGTCAGCCCATCAAAAGAGATGTGGATATAACCACAGGCCATCATCACACCCCTTCTTCCCCTCAGTCCTTAGATTTTCTATGCACAGATCTCAAAACCACCAGCAATCTTGACTCTGACTAATTAATTCTAAAAATTCTACATATCCCCCAAAGACTGTCACCGATAGTAGGCATGCTCACATACTGGCCTTCTCATCTGTGGACACTCTTCTTGGGTCCATACTTTAAACTCTGTCTCCCTTATCATTCTATAAGCAAATATTTTTCTTGACACACTGATATCCCAGCTTCAGTCCCTAGAGTGTTCTGTGAAGTCAAGCTCCATGTCCCAGCTTCACACTGCCGTGTGTAGAGTAGTCACCCTTTACATTCCTGTACCTCTGCTACCTCAAGCATGTCTATATACTGAATCGGGTGCCAGGATGAATCTCTCAGTCAGTGTCTTCATTTAGTTAAAAAGTTAAGAGAAAAATCCCAGCAAGTTTTGATATTTAAGAATCTCAAATTACTTAGCTTGGCTGCCAAGGACTTCCATATCTTCACAGTTGCTGTAGGAGGTCCTTCTTTCTATGTGTTGCTTTCATTGGTTAAATAAAGAAACTGCCTTGGCCTTTTGACAGGGCAGGACTTAGATAGGCGGGGAAAAGAGAAGAAAATGCTTGGAAGGAGACAGAGACAGAGTGTCGCCCGCCATGAAGCCTGCCAGGTAGGACACGCAGAATCTTTGCCGGTAAACCACAACTCGTGGTGACACACAGATTATTAGAAATGGGTTAAACAAATATATGAGAGTTAGCCAATAAGAGGCTAGAGCTAATGGGCCAGGCAGTATTTCAATGAATACAGTTTCTGTGGAATTATTTCGGGCACTGGGAGCCAGGCGGGACGGAACAAGGGGCCCTGCGCCGGGAGCCGAGTGCTGGGAAAGCAGCCTCCTCCTCACTTCACACAGTTACTGACCTCAGCTGGTTGCATTACATAGACATTAATTTGCTATATCCTATCCAGAGTGAGTCATACCAGAAAACTTCTAATAGTACCTTAGCATCACCCAAATCGCTGCAGGTCTTTCCTCTTATAAGTGAGATGGGAAGTGGTGTGTGTTTTATAAAGTTCCTGTTCATTATTTCTTGAAATCAACTTTAGTGACCTTCTTTTTCTCTGTTCCTTCTGAGAATCCCATTAATGTGTGAATAGTCTCATCGGTTGATGTGTCAGACAATGTAGAGCCTCTATTCACTGTTCATTTTGTACACAATGGAATGAAATGACAGGTCAAAGATGACATACCAAGCCAAAGTGTGCTGATCAGAAAATCTTGACTGAGACATTGTAATGAAGCCCTTAAAGTTAAGGACAAAGAGCAAATTTAAAATGCAAAAGCAGCAGGATGATGTAAAGTAACTGCTCTAGTTATTTTATTTTGCTATAGTAAAAACCTGGGAATAGTAACTTGGGAAATAAAGGGTTGATTCGGCTTATACATACTGAGCAGAATTAATCATTAAGAGGAGTCAGAACGACAATTCAAGTGGGAGCAGAGGCAGGGATCTTGAAAGAGAGCATCCTGCTATCTTGCTCTAGATGGCATGGCTTGCTCAGTCTGCTTTCTTATACCACTCAGGAGCACCTTCCCAGGAGTGGAATATCACATAGGGAGCTGGAACTTGCCAAATCAATGATTAATCAAAAAAGGCATGTGCCGATAGGACCATCTGATGGAGGGAGTTTCTCAAATTCCCTCTTCCCTGATATGTCTTGGTATGTGTCAGTTGACAAAAACTTATCAATACAATAATCTACTTACATCAATAAAAAGTAAAATTAAAGAATATTCTACCAAATACATTGTCTTTTAAAATGCAAAGGTAATCAATCAGGCACTAGAGGTATACACCCTCTAATAGAAATTCTCGTGAAGTCCCAAATTAAATCTAAACACACTAAACATCAATGGTATTGGTGAATGTTATATATGCAGATATATACAGATTAATAAAATCTTGTAGTAGTAATAAAAAATTTATTTTAATTTTACTGAAGTCTTAATACTTAGAAACATCATTCTATGTTAGTGAAGAAAGGAGGGACAGGGAGAAAGTGAGAGCTGGAGGAGGGGAGGAAAGAAGAAAGCAAAGAAGGAAAAATGGAAGATTCTAAATTGTTTCACTTTACAGCTCAAAAAACCAAAAGAAAACATAACAAATGCAACAAGGAAGAGGAAAAAAGCTCTTTTAACTAACCTAATTTTTCCCTCTCTGAAATTATTTTACTATAGGGCTTGCTTGGGTTCCATTTTACCATTTTTTTTTGTTCATGCAAAAACCAGAAAGTTTCAAAGGCACTCAGAGAGGAATAGTTGCAGACGATTGTACTGAGTTAGAAAATACAAGCTGCAGGTCTTGGCAGCTGCCGTGAGGACAGAAGGAAGCTAGAAAAAGGAAACTGTATTTTCAGTTCTAGAAATGAAGTACTAGGCTTGGCAGTTGAAGTCTGCTCATAGTTGGAGACTTCCATGCACATGCACACATGAGGGAGAGATGATGAACGGTGCTGAGGCTTAGGAGTCTAACCAGTCTCCAGATAAAGACTGAGAACTCACAAAACAGGAACCCTAGCAGTGAAAGCCTGCAATCATTTTCATTGGGAAGAGGCTTTGGGGATATTTAAGTACCCATTTCATAAAGTGGACAGTTATCCCTGTTATTTTCTTGTAGTGGCTTAAGGAAATCATTTTTATTTTCATCTTATGACTCTAGGCTGGTCTTGTTTAGTTTTCTTGTCCTATTGTGCTCAAGAAAGCACATTTTATCTACATCTAAGGATTACTGATCATCCATTGTGCTGCTTGGGTCACAGATTGTCAACATATTGATCCTTATGTTTTCCAAATGAAGTTCTGGATGTTGAACTTACTTTGTTCATCAGAAAGTCTGTTAAAAAAATCTCTGTTCACACAAATTTGTGCAAGAGACTGTTAACACAGACATTCATTCTGTCCTTAAATATGCCTGAGAAGTGGTTGACAGAAAGGCTCTCTTCATTCCTCCTTTTCCCCCTCTATCACTATGAACACACATCCTTCTTAAATCTATCTTTGCATTTCTAGTTCTGAGAATGATCCTAGTTTGAACAGTAAATAGCCCATTAAAAATCCTATGGTCGGGGTTTGCTCTGCAAGACATGGAGCTATTAGAAAACATTGACCCCTCTAAGAGGTGTGTCCTTGAAGGGCATGAGGAACCCTTGTACATTCTGCTTCCCAACACTCTTATGATGAGAAATTCTACCAAGTTCTCTCCACCATAATGCACTGTCTTTCCACAAGCTAAAAGTAACAAAGCAACTGACCAGAGGCTCAAATCTCTAAATCTTTGAGCCAAAGTAAATATTTTTTGGAAGTTTATTATCTCAGGCCTTCTTATAGTGATGGAAGTTGAAAAAAACACACTAGGACCTTTTGCAAATCACCTGATGAGTCAAAGTCATTAAAGATTTATGACACAATGAATGTGTCAATAGCTCTTAGCTATAAGCACTGTTCAATCAACTTTTACTTCTATTCTTAAGATCCATGACATGATGTTAAAATTACCTACTCTAGACAATGGCGTCAACTAAGAGTCTGATTTCTGGTGGACATAGTAACAAACAATGCCACCAGCATGTTTCTGTGTCTTCTGTCATCTAAGTCCTTTAGGAGATATCCGAATGTGAAGTTATTTAATAAAATCATTCAACATCATTTTCAGTTTTCAAATATGTTTTTAGAAAGTAAATGTATCATGTAGTATCCGTGTTTCTTGTTCATTTTGTCAGAGTAACATAGACAGTTCTGTAGCCAATGTTTCACAGAACTTCTTGATATGCAGATGTATTTAGATCTTTTAGGTATTCAACACTCTTTATTTTAATGAATAAATTTTCATGTTCTGAGCAAACTTGTAGAGACTGAGCAGGCATTTTGCCATGCCCACTGAGCAAAGGAATTTCCTTGAAGTAAATAGTATGGTTTGGATTTCATACTTCATATGTTGATAGAAAACAATGAACACTTCAACTTAGAAGTTGAAGCTTACCAATTCCAGCACAATATATTAGACTGCAAATTCCAGAAAATTTTGTCAGAGTTAAACATGTTTTTTTTTTAATGACATCATGCTTGGAGCAGTACTTGTTGGGTGGATTGGAAGTATTATTTTCATATGCCGAGGGGGAAATTGGAGTGTGTCACTCAGATTCATATGAATATTTATAATTCAACTGGGTAATTCCATAAATAGGATAATAGTGTTATTTTAAACTTTATTAAATAAATCTTGAGCATCAATTTAAAAAATCACACCCTAAAACAATTGTGTTGAGAACAATGATGTTGAAGAGCAAGTCTTTCCTTGTGCTGTCTTCACTTCAAATCCTAGGGTCTATGAATTAAACTGACAAAGATGAACAGCATAGAGATCACTTATGAATATCTGTAGATGATTTACATATAGATTAAAATGTAGATTTAATTACCCTACTTGGCAAGGGAAACAGTAGGATGAGAAGTTTGTGTAAGGAAAAACAAATGATTTTGTAAAATAAAGAAATGGGAAAAAATTGTGTTCTTCTCTATCAATTAGATTAGGTTTTCCATCTTCATTTTGGCCATCAATGTTCCTTAGCGAGGTTTTAATAGGGTTGCTATTCTACTTTCTGGGTGGAGATAACCTGGAGAAAGAATTGATGGAAGTCACATTTCTCTGAAACTTGTGCCTTATTCAGATAAGGTAATCTTCAAAAGCACTTCTTTCTGAGACCTCTGGGAAGGAAAGTGAAACTTGAGGAAAGAAAGGAGTGAAAATACTGCACTGTGAACTATTTTACTGCAAGAGATAAACTAGATATTTAAGGGCAGGGGAGATCTCCCCAGTGAGTCAGGCAAGAAAGCTAAGAATCAGAGCCCAGGTGGAACCTCTCACCAAAAGGCTAGATTTTACTGGCCTGCTAAATAAAGCTGTCCAGGGAAGAGCAACTGAAGCTCAATAGAAGTGCTGAGTAAGTCCTTGGACCTCTGGGATTAGGACGAGTCACTGGAGAGTGTGTAGATGCACAAGACCTATACGAGAGGTCCTAGAATCTTCAGCCCACATACACCAGAACTCCAGGGAACACCAAAGCTGCAGATACCTTGAGTTTCTACCTACCCTTCCTCAACAGAGCACCATGTACCTCCTACTAGCCAGAGGGTTCTGAGAACTTTGCCTCCACTCTGCACATCTGTGCCTGCCAAAGGGTACTCCACAAGTGTTATACAAGTGTTATTTTCATTTCTTACATTTATTTTTTATTTTCTACACCAATATAGGCCGCATAATGGTTTTGCTTTCATATATATATATATACACTGTACTGTGTGGGAGCAACATATATATATATATATATATATGTCATTATTCACTATACTGTACCCATACATTTCTTATATTCTTTCCTCTTATTTCTACCTCTTTTCTTCTCTTATTCTTAATGCTTTCCATTTTATTTCTTAGTTATAAAATTCCATATCCTTCAAAATAACCTCCAAAATCTGTAGAGCCTTACAGAATCTTGATTCCTCACACATGTCACCCAATCTAAATAACATTTTATTTTTAAAGTTGATCTGGTCATTATCCTTACCCATCTTATTTCCCTCCCAATCATAAATTTATTAAAGGCATTCCAACGGTGCTCAACGCTATCCTTTATTCTTTCTTTTTATTTTCTTTCATATTTTTATTTATTTTTCTCTCATATATTACATCCCAACAGCATCTACCCTCCTTCAACCCCTCCGAGGTTCCCACCACCACACTTCTCCTCTTCCCCAGATCCATTGTTCCTCGATTTCCCTTCAGAAAAAAGCATGCATCCCAGGATATCAAGCAAACATGGCATAGCAAGATGTACTAAGACTAAGCACAAACTCTTATAGCAAGACTGGATGAGGCAACACAGTAGATGGAGAAGGGTCCCAAGAGCAGGCAAAAGAGTCAGAGACACCCCTACTCCCACTGTGAGGAGTCCCATAAATATCCAATCTGAATAACCACAATGCAAAAACAAAGGACCAAACTCAGACCATGCTGCTTCAGTCTCTATGAGCCCCTTTGAGCCCTGCTTTGTTGACTCTGTGGGTTATGTTCTTGTGGTGTCCTTGACCCCTCTGCCTCCTACTCTCCTTCTTCCTTCTTTTTTTTTCAGAGTTCCTTGAAATGTGCTAATATTCATCTGTGGCTTTCTGTGTCTGTTCCCTTCACCTGCTAGAGAAAGCCTCTCTGATGAGGAATGGGCAGGGCCCCGATCTGTGAGTATAGCAGAATATCACTAGAAATCATTTCATTGACATTTTTTTCTTTATGGACAACTGCTATTGACAGTTAATGGCTGTTGGAGAAAAGACTGCCAATTTTTATCCAGAATGTAGCCTCTGTTAGTTTGTCAATTCTTCATTGGATGATCTCACACCTATATGTATATAGGCATTACTAAAAATCTTAGTTAAAGGGTCATTGTATTGAAATGTGAATGAATGATCCAGGCGCTCTCTCTCTCTCTCTCTCTCTCCATATATATATATAGTGAAATTTTCAAAAATTTTAAAAATTATTGAATCTAATGTTTTCTCCTGAAGGCAATACACCAACTCAAGGTTTCCATGTGGCTTCCTATATTACCTTAATTTTAAAGTGTCTTGAGAAATCTAACAGTTGAATAGGTGAGTTGATTGTATCAGGTGAGATTCACATTATGCGTACACTCGTGCTTTGTATTTGTGATTAAAGCCCTGCAGAGGCAAGGCCCTAGTATTTATTGCTCTTACAGTGTCAGTCTAACATCCTGTGGTGGTGAGGCAGAGTAACTCATTTTATAGCACCCAGGAGCAGAATTTGTGTTAGATACTTTAAAATGGCAAGAGGTCATGAGGAATGCCTGGTTTATTGCTCATATACATATTTCTAGATTCAGACTTTTCCTGAAATAGCTTGCCTTCCTTTTGCACTGGAATATTTGGTGTATTGGTGGTCACAGGGAAAATTTATCTTCTCTTGAAGATTTAATTCTTCCTCCTTCGTGAGGAGGCCCTGTTGATAAGAGCTGGTGGGTTTGTACTCTAATGGCATTGCTACCATAGTTAGCAACTGGACAAGATGTCTAACATAAGCTTCTAAGGATTAACTGGAGCATTTTTTTTTAAATTTCCATCATTTTTAGAGCAATTTTAATTGAGATGAATCTCCATTAAGAACAAAGGGATGATTGAGATTTAATCTGAGGGCAAGGACACAAGTTGCTCTTCACATTATATTCTGTTATGACAGAATTTTGCATGCTTGTATCAGACACTTTCCAATAAGGATTCATAGATGAGAAAAGTTGGGAAATGCTACCATGATTTAAGGGATATTTAACATTGAAGACATGCGCTAGAAAAATACCCTTTCAGAAATATTCATAGGTTGAATGGAATGAGATATAACAAGATAACATGATAACAGTCTTGAAAAGATGGATAGTGAATCTTAAATCCATCCTCTGTTTTCCTTTTAAAATATGGTCAAAATCCAATTGTTCCTATCTGTTTTATTTTTAAAATATGATCAAAATACAACTGCCTTACCTCCTTCCATTTTCCCTCAGTCAGAGTCATCTATTGGCATGCTCTGTAGAAGGACAGCTATGTCCCTTGTGGAGATATTGGGATAATTATATTTAAATTTTCTTTCATTCTAATTCACTGGCCATCACCAGGATATTTAGAGTATTTGAAATTATCTTGATATGAATGGGGAAAAGTTTTGATTGATATGACTAATTACTCAACCAAATTTGCAAAGATTCAGTTCATAAAGTGTTGGTTATTATTTAATTCTTTTTCTGTAAATTATTTACAAAGAATTGTATAACATATCCATAGCAATATTAAGTGGATTACGTATCTATCTAAATACACTTCTAAAGATATTTATATTTTATAACAGGCAGATTATTTTCAATTAAGCCCATTTCAGTTTTCTCTGTACTCTGGAATCCTTGGAGTTAGAATAGCAGTTTATTAGGAGGCAAGAAGTAAGTACTTCATACATCCCTAGGATCGTCTGCTTTATGAGTGAAATATTCCATTTTGAAACAGATAAACTTCAATGTAATGAATTATATAATATCTTCTATTGGGACCTGAATATTGGTCTCTGTATTCCCTGTCAACTGTGAGTATTTATGTCCAGTTTTGCCATTGGTAAGAGTTTCCTCAAGTTTCAAAAGGAGATTTAAGTTACCTTACAATATACAAATAATGCAAATATGGAAGATAAGACAGAAGGGAAGAAGGGGGAAAGACGAAATCAGAGAAAGAAGCTTAATGGAGCCAAAACGAGGGTAATAGCAATGTATTAAGATGATTTTAAAATTATTTTTATTGTTGTTGTTATTTGCCTTTTTAACATTCTGACCACAGTTTCCTCTTCTTCCTCTTCTCCCAGTTCTGACCCCTGACCTCTCCTCTGCCCTGCCTTCTATACTCTCCTCTTCCACTTTTATTGAGAAAAGAAAGGGCGTCCTCCAGTGGATATCAACCAAATATATTCTATCAAGTTTTAGTAACACTAGGCACCTTACCTCATATTAAGTTTGGAGAAGGCAACACAGTACGAAGAACAGGCTACCAAAAACCAACAAAATAGTCAAAGATAGTCCCTGCTCCCACTGTTAGAGAAGATGAAGCTACATACATGCTAAGGACCTAGTCCCATTCCATCTCTCTGATCCGTCTCTGTGAGTTCCTATGAACCCAAGATAGTTGATTCTGTGGGGTTTCTTTTGGTGTCTATGACCTGGTGTGGTGGCATTAAGATGTTTTATGTAGCCAAACATGATGCACACACTTTTATTCCCAGCATTTGGGAGGCAGAGAAAGGCAGATCTCTGGGTTGGAGGCCAGCCTGATCTACAGAATGAGTTCCTGGGAATTCATAGCTAGACAGAGAAGCCCTGGTTTGAACAAAAGAAAACAATCAACTAATTCCTCTCTGCCATAAATAACTCATCTTCTTTCCTCATTGAAAGGCAGATCATGATAGATAATTCACCACATTATCAAAAAATCTTAAATAAAATAATGAATGCTGATCTATGACTTATAAGTAAAATATTCCAAAGAAATAAAAAATTTACTAGGATTTAGAAAGTCACATGTGCAAAATTTATATAAATTATCTGGACAGTGGTGTCACACACATTTAATCCCAGAGGTAGAGACAGGTAGGTCTCTGTGAGTTTAAGGCCAGCCTGCTCTGCAGAGTGAGAACAAGGAGAGGCTCCAAAGCTACAGAGAAACCTTGTCTCAAACAAACAATCTAAAAGAAAACAAAAGAGAGATAAATGCAAATAATTATGGCCTCTCTGTACTACTTCCATCAGCAAGAATATCCCTCACCTGGCACATAGATTTTGATATTGATATGAATTCATGAGAGATAGAGTGATGGAGTCAAGGACTCCAATGCACGCCCTCTTGCTAAAACTTGCAGACATTTTGATTCCCGGTTTATTGGTTAAGTCATAACAAGAGTAGGAGAAGACGTAGCTGTTAACAAACCATTAATTCTACCACCATCTATATTCTAGCATATATATATATATATATATATATATATATATATATATATATATATTACTTCTCTCATATACAAAAATTTAGACCTTTAAACAGACTTAAAAATCTTGTCCAGGACATGGTTTTGCTGAATGGTTTATCTCATGGTAGCATTCATCCAAGCATTCATGAGAAGCAGAGTTTAATTTTCAATATTCAAACACAGAAGTTCCTTTCTCACTACTGTATCACTCTTGAAATTCAGGATCTGAATGAATATTCTGTTGAGACTTGTGTCTTTGAAAATTTTCATACTCTATACTATCATTGTGAATAAGGACTGCATCACTGAAAATCTGTGTTCGATCTTCCTAATTACTTTTGTAATGTATGCTACCTCTTCCTTGCTAGTGTACTTCAATACGTCTTTGTTCTATCTTCCTACTTAGTGTTGCTTTGTAATGTTCTATTTTCAAGTTAAATAATTTAAAAGATATGGGTTGTACTTTCTAAGTAACTACACTTTTGCACATCTTGTTATATATCTTTGTTATTTATTTTAATGCCCATTCAAATCTTGAAATATGCTTTATATTTGAAATATATGTCTATCCAATTTATAGAATATATTTAACTATTTTTGAAAAATAATTAGTCCAAAGATTGATGCAAAGTGTCAGGAAAATAGCGTAACTTTAAATTTTATAGTTTTGTTAAATAATTTTTTTAGGCAGCTCCATGGATCTTCTCACATTACAGTCATGGCCTGATGAGCAATCACTGTCCAGTGCATGGTTTTCATACGGCAGGGAGGAGGGGCCAAAGAGAACAATACAGATGTATTTTGTTTTTGCTGGAATAAGATACTATTTCAAGTCATATCTGTTCCCGTTCAGTTAACCAAAGCAAGTCCTGTAGCCGAGCCCAGGTGAATAAGCGAGAAGATGTTTTCTACATATAGGAGAGCAGAGCAATGGAAGGGAGAAGATGCTGATTATGATGATAAAAACCAATATGCTCAGTTTTTAAGGTTAGGGTTAGGAATTAAATATCTAATAAAAGTAGCTATCACATAATTTTATATCAAGCATATTCCTTAATACAAGGGTTTTGTTCAGCCTACATTCTCAAGAGTCACATACTTTCATCATTTTACTTAGCAGCAAAATAATTTGGCATTTAGTAAAATGCATTTGGTGTTTTTTACTTTCAATCTTAAATGGTAACTAATTTGTAATTAAATTAATCATTGAAGGTATGAAGTGCAGTAAAAAACACTTTCACTTTTTAAGGGAATGCATTCCACCGGCTGCCAGAAACACTTTATTCAGTGGAGTTACGTTGGAAAGAAGCAGCTGATCTTATGCTTTTACATCAGGAAGTGACAGCTTCTCTCTTAAGTGCGTCAGTGAGCTCCAAGCTATATTTGTTTTTTAGAGATAAGTAAAATGTCACTATTCTGACTTATACTGGATTGTTATTTTGAAGAAAATGAAATAATCAACACTTGCATTTTAAATCTGTGTGCTGAGCCAAAAAACTCCATAAAATTGAATGAGTATTGACCTTCTGTAAAAAAAAAAAATGATTAATCTTATTTTCTAAGATAAAATAAAATATGAAAATGCGTAAAAGAGAAAATCTTCATTCAAGTCTTGAATTAATTTTTTGAGAATATGTAGAAAGCCTCATATTATCTCTAGAGGATGAAAAGTTGTTCCAAACACAAATGAGAAAACAGGGTCAGTCCCTGAAAACCTGACTTATGTTAGAATGCTAAGCTAATGTGCGGACTACCTAAACCACGGCTCAGACATAGGCATTTCCCACACACTTGGCTGCTTTATTTGCTTGAAGGTCAAGATAGGAGTGGCTGAGGGGAAATCTTCATTAAATACATCTTTTATTCAGAGGGTACCCAACCTGACTTGCTCCTGGTAAGAACTACATCTCCCATCAGTCTTCAGCAAACTTTGCCTATATCCTCCCCGAGTCTTGTCTTGTTTCTACTATTTCTAAATCCAAGAAACTTATCCCATTACTGGTAGCAGAAAATTATAATAAAAATAAAAAAATATGGTTTATGAGATTCTCATTTCTAGAAAATAAACAGTCTATTTTCAATTATAGAAAAATATCCACACAAAATCCCAGAGCAATCAATGCCACAAATCATCCTTAAACTCACAATAAACTTGGGAATGAGCTATTATACTGAAGAAATTATAATATGCTTTAAATATTGTTTTTTCTTAAAACCAAAAGTATAATTTGGACAAATTTATAGTTTAATATGTGTTGAAAATTTAATTAAACAGAATAAATACCTCTAAAATATTTGTGATGGTATAAGAGTATTTAAATGATGTATTTAGAAGTCAGCAATATAGTTAAAGATTATCAGTACCAAGTATTTGCATAATGAGATCTCAAGACTTTAATTTATCTAATCTACATTATTTCAAAAATATGAAAAGGGACTAGAGAGACGACTATGTTGTTAAGGGCTACTTCTACGTAGGTAACAGGTTTAATTGCCAATGCTCACATTGAGCATCTCATAACTGAGCTCCTGGTCCAGGAAATGTGAAGCCTCTTCTGGACTCCAGAAATACCTACATACAAATGATGTACATACCTACAAAGAGCCCACATACGCATTCATATAAATAAAAAATAAATTAAAGCATTAATAAAGACTAAGGACATTTTTTTTCAGAACACTAAGGATCAGATATTTGTGTAATGAACAGAAACTGACATGGTATATTCTATAAATTTCACAAATTCTAGTTATTTTAACAACTAATCAAAACATACTGATACATATACCTAGGTATATCAGTATCAGACTGGTATTATGAATGTATGGGTGACAAAAACAATGGGATGTGAGATCAGTTTGTCTTGGTGTTGTGGAGATCCTTCCCCCTGTCCTTTGTTGAAGGCTGTTGTCAAGATTAGAGAAGGAAGTAGAACCAGGAGACTGTTGGTATGAACTGGCAAAAGCTTTCTTCTCTGACCCTGGGCTTAGAAGTATCAAGATTAGTTATTATAATGACATTAAACCTGAGGTACTATCAGTCAGATGTATTTATTCTCTTTGAACTACACAAAGTTTGTCATAGTTACAGTTATGTGGGAAAATCCATTCCGGTATCAGAAGAACCTTGTGTCATAATTTCTCCTCCCTCTTTGCCCTGTTCTGCCTTAATAGGCCCATTAATTTTACAAGATTCAGCTCATCCATCAGCCTGTTAAGGAAGCCTTTCCTTATTACTGTCATGCTGTAATCACTCCTTGTTGCCAGCTTTACACAAAATTCTATTAATGTACTGCATATTTATTTTTGTGTTTACTTAAGCATCTCTTATGATAGATTTTTAGTTGAAAGTAATTCTCATTAATATCTGTATTACAAAGTCCTGTCGACTGTATGTGCTCAATAACTAATTTTATTTCCATTAACTAACAGCTATGCGGCAAATTGTTTTTTACTCACTTCTCGCTTCTGCATGATTTTTTCTTATAATTCAAAATATTCATTTTTCATGTAAACAAAAAATGTGATATTATTTTTTTCTGTAACTGATATAATATTTATCATAATAAATCATTCAGCCAAAAAACTAATCATGAAAATTAAACTTGTCTATTTTCATTAACTTAGTCTACTTCAGTAATTTTAACAGTCTCTTTTAAGTTGCACACTGCTTTTGTTTCAACAATATGCTGAGACTTTTGTGGTCTATGCTTATTTTATTACTAATGTTTGAATGCATGTTCAAATTGGACATTGAAAGCCACAAAGTGTAAGTGACAAAGTACTCCGTACAAACAGGCAGTTATTTGCTTTTCCTTGACCAGTTCTGGTCTCACCAGATTTTATGGGGAGAAATGAGCTAGTACCTAGAATTATAAAATCCATTTCTAATCACTAGTCTTCATCCACACTCCACACTCAATTTACATCCATCCTTGTGATTTAACCCCCTGGTCAGCTTTATCAAAATGCAGCTCTAAAACATATAATAAGATGATTGTGGTGACAAAAGGTGTAGACTTGTGGCAGAAAACTTTCCCTGAATGCAGGCTGCACTCAGTGTTTAAGCCTTATACTGCAGTGCACACATACACACACATGCACACATACACGCACATGGATTAATATAAACACATGTATATACATTCACATGCACATTTACACAGAGAGATATACTTAAAAACCCATATATGTATGATCACATGCATATTCACATATATAAACACATACCACACCAATACACATTTACACACACACACACTTTCTTATACAAAACATATATGTTTGACATTTCTTCAAAAAATACAGCAAACAAGATATTGAAATAATTCAGTGGGCTAGGACCTAGAGACTGGATAGCCAGAGATATAGGATAGAAGCAAACAGGACTGACCAAAACAAAAAAAATGTTGAAGAAATGATTCCTAATGATATTCTGCTATACTCATAGGCTATTACTTAGCCTGACTGTCATCAAAGAGGCTTCACCTAGCAACTTATGGAAACAGATGACGAGACCCACAGCCAAACATTAGGTAGGTCTCAGGGAATCCTGCTTAAGGAAAGGCAGGATTGTAGAAGCCAGTGGGGTAAAGGGCACTTCAAAAAATCTCATAGAACCAACTAACCTGGGCTTGTAATGACTCCTAGAGGCTGAACCAACAACCAGGGAGCCTGCAAGGGACTGACCTAGGCCCTCTGCATATATGTGACAGTTATATAGCTTGGTCTTATTCTGGGACTCTGAAAGGTGGGAGCAGGAGCTTCCCCTGACCCTGTGACCTGCTTTTGGGACCCTGTCTTCCTGCTGGATCACCCTCATCTAGCCTTAGTAGATGAGGAGGTGCCTAGTATCACTCAACTTGATATACTATGGCTAGCTGACTTCCATGGAAGCCCTGACCTATTCTGAGGAGAAACAGAGGAGGAGGATTGAATGTGATGGAGCAGGGGGAAGGGATTGGGAGAGGAGGGAGGGTAAACTTTGTTCAGGATGTACAAATAAAACAAACAAACAAAAGAATTCAGTGAGACATTCTGTAACAGAAGTGATGAAATAGGTTTTATATTAAAAATCTTCATAATCTTTGTGAACAGTGAAATCAGAACTTTCTTGTTAAACTTTTATAACTAAAAGTAATAAGTCTTAAAGTTCTAATACAGAATAGATAGCATAAGAAAACATCACTCAAAAGATAAAATATTTTTGTGTAACTGTTTGTAACTAAACATAACACTAAAAGAGCATAGGGTCATTCTTTGGACTTACACGCAAGTTGGGAATAATTTCTCTCAGTACTATATAAGTCCACCAAGCCTTTCCTCCATCCTCTGAGCCTCACCTAAATTTCTGGATTCTGGATTCTTACTATATCATATGTATGCCTGAAACTCAAAAAAAAATATCTGGGGAGAACCCCTGAATTCAGTTTAGAGCACCTGGCTATGATTACAACCGCTCTATAGTTCCTATGCATGTTATTAGTATCTTTTGGAATGTTCCTGAAAACTGTAGTTAATATTGCCCTAGATCTTACCAATCATAACTTCAGTTTAGGTTTATATTTCTGTCTCCAACTGATTTTGTCTGTGTCTTGCTATACGATCTTTCTTTGTGTTACCATCTTTACTGGAGTCAGGGTGAGATGTTCAAATGGGGAAAAGGATAAAACACATTTGCGATGTTTTGTTTTTTTCTGTTACAAGGCCACTGAAATAAGGCTTTCAGTTTTCTCTTCCTTTCTGAATAAGAATTCCCCACTTTAATATTGTAATCTGCCCACTAGGATGTGATCATGAGGTGAAGGGGAAATTGTTAAGCGGTCAGTTACAGAGAAACTGTTAAAATTTAACTTTCTTTTTAAGTTCTGCCACTGAAGAATCCAGTCTTGTTAATGGGGAATGAAAACCAGCCTTGGATTAACGGCATCATCAGTGAATTCTTTGTTGCGTCACTCACATTTCATAAAATTTTAATCCATTGCTCTATCTTTCACGACTGCATGATAAATTCCTAATTTATTATGTAGAACAGCAAGATAGTTTATACTCTTCTCCCATGTAGATTTATATTTTAGCATTTTCATTATCAAATCATATTCTCCAGTCACGCTGAGAACTTGCATATCTGTCTAATTTCTGAGTTTAACATGCTGACACTGTTTTTTTTTATTTTTTATTTTTCCATTCAAAAATTGATCCTCCTCTTCTCCCATTCCCCTCCCACTCCCCCACTAGCCCTCCTCCCTCCCCCTCCATGCTTAAGAGAGGGCAGGGTACCCCGCACTGTGGGAAGTACAAGGCCCTCCCCCCACCATCCCAGCCTAGGAAGGTGTGCATCCAAGTAAACTAGGGTCCCAAACTGACACTGTATTTTTAGTTTATTTTCCCAATTCTTTTGGTTAAATATGTCATATTTATACCCTAAGTTTTTAAAAGACTAACAGAATGCTTATTCTTTTATCCTATAGGATTGTGTGCTTCAGAAAATGGATGTGTGCAATTTCTCTGCTTGTCTATGTCTGTGTAATTAATAATAACTTATCGTAACATTTAGTGGCTTAAAACAATGAAACAACTATATGGTTCATGAATTCACAATTTGAATAGCAATGTGTGAATAAGTTCTTTCTGCTTCAAGTGGCATTGGCTAGGTTGACTAAGTTAAAGTTTAAATGTCCACCTGCATGATAATGCTTTTATACAGATGGTGATTTAGTCTATGCTACTGATCCTAGCATCCTACTGGGGCCACCATTTGGAGGTCTGGATTTTCTCAAGACAACACATTTTGCAAAATTCAGTTTTAGTTGTGAAGTGTCTGCTGTGCTATTTTCAGGCTCACCGACTCTTCTCTTAATCCATTCTGTTGTGTCATTTCCCATTTAGCTGTTCTCCACAGAAGAGCCTACAATCATCTCTGATTGTCCCACTATCTGGCACAAAACCTCTCATAGCTTTTAAACTAATTTCCACTTTTTCTCAGCACCTACTTTTATTCCTTTCATGTGAGTGCTCACACAGTTGTAGAAACCCTGATGCAATGACATTCTTTTCCAGATTCTTAGTTGGTATTTTGCTCTCAAATTGTGGTGCTGAATTGTCCCCTTAAATAAAATGTTTACTTGTATTTCACAGAAAGCCATAGTCTTATCATATTTATAGTAAATTTTTGGAGTTTGTTGTTCTCTGTCTCTTTCAAACATTCCATATTTGAGCATAATCATGACTAATGATGAGTAATGATAATCATAAATAGCTATCAGGTTGGAGGAAGGACTACAGAGGATACATAGAATCAACATGTACAGTCTTTTGTAAGACTAGAATGTACATGAATATACTAGAATATACATGTTATCTTATTTACATCCAGATACTATGGACTCAAACAGTATATACAAGTGCTATACCACTTAAGTACATGTTCAGTCTTCTTTGTACTTTTTATTTTGAGAAAGTTCCCATTAATTGTCTCATGATGGCATTGAACTCCTAGCTGAGGGAGATCTTGAATGTGAGATCAACTTTCCTTAGTCTTTTAAGATAGTGGTTTGTAGTATTACAGGCCTACACTACTAGACTGAGCTATCTCATTTACTCTTAAGATGTTCCTCATAGCATTATCCCTGTATATATGAAACAGAAACTGTGTATGATAAATAAGCAACAAAGTTTATATTCCTATTTCTGCCTATTACCATTAGAAAGACTCTCTTTACCCAAAACAAACAAAAAAGCAGAAGTTATTTTTCAGGATATATTTTTCTCAATAAAAATTGGTTTCACAAAAGTATATGACATAATTTTACTGTCTTATTTCTCCAACTAGAACACCAGAATGGCAGGAAGCATACTATCCTACATATGTGATTAACTTTTGTCTTTTTGTTTTAGGAGTAATTACTTAGACCAACCCTTTCATCTTGATAATGATTTCATTTAAGGAAAGTGAAATGGAAATTTTTATCTCCATATGTTGCATGAAAGAAATGAAAATTACAAAATGAAATAATTGAAGAACAATTTGTATTGACAAAATGGTGGCTTTAGACTTGTACTGTGGACAATAATTAATATTGGGGGGACTACTAAAGGAACGTTGCCTCATAAATGAAGAGAAAAAATAGATTAGCTTCTATAATTCTTTCATACTTAAGGCAATGGTTAGTATAACAGTTAATCTTGGTTTTCAATTAGATTAGATCTGAAGAAAATAAGAGGCAAGTCCCTGGATCTGTCTGTAAGCTTGATGACTGGAGGATTGACTGAAGAGGGAGATTTTCCCCAAGAGTGAGTCGATGGAAATTGTGCAAACAAAAAAGAAAGGTCTGTGTAAGAGGCTGCAGCATCTGCATGCCTAGCTTTGCTATTTCCTGGGAAGTGTGTCTACCCTGTTACTGGCTCTGCTGTTGCCATTTGTCACGTTATCAGAGCCCAGCTTCTTAAGTCTGCCAAAGTGGACTGAAGATCAGCAGCAATCTCGGAACCCTTCAGGCCTTCTTCACCAATTTAGCACTGCTGTGGCATACAATATTCTATACTACCCGATATTGGTTCTAACACTTCAGCATTCATAAGGGCATTTTTGGACTACTAGATTGTATGTTATAAGTCAATCTGATAAATTCTTTTAAAAAAATATATTCCTCCCAGCTTTTGTATTGTTCTTGAGACCTCTTCTATCAAAAACATTTTAAAAATAAAATTCTTTCTTCACTCATTACTAACTTATTTTGGTGCTAATAATAGATTCATATTTATTATGAAAAAATGTATATAGATTTAACTTATCTACAAATGAAAGCAAATTAAAATTATTTATAATTTTGATAAAACAGCATATGACTATAAGTGAATTTAAATTTACTTGTAAATTTATAGCATATAGGATAATAATGTATAGCACAAATATTAAAACTTTTATAAATAATAAACACCTAAAATCAATTTTGTCGAGCCCCATATGAAGAAAGTTATAACAAAATTTCTATAAATTCACTTTAAATTAGGAGCTATATTTTTATTATTAGTATGTGTTTATATGAGCATTATGTATGAGTGAATTATGATACTGCAAAATTTTAAGATTCTGTAAAAATAAAACAATTCTGTGAAAAAGAAAGTACTTTAATTACTAGTCATATTGCAATAAAACAAAGTTTATTGAGATGGAATGGTTAATGGAACTGTATACAAAGGAAGAGTAATACCAAATTTATGAATAAGTTTTATTAAAATGATACAAATTTAAAGTTATTATAACTTTTAAGTACTACCCGTAAAATTAAGGAACAACATAGTAAAAGATTTATGTAGCATACACAGCCTTCAAAGCTCTTCTTAAGGATCAAGTTGAACAGCATCCTTGGAAAGAAAACATTAGCCAACATTCCCTTTACTTACGACATGGATCTTAGGTACTTAAATATGTCTTGGAGTTTGTCAATAGATTATTTCAATATATTAAGCTTTGTAAAAATCTTTATTTTCTTATTATTTACACACATAATGTTTTGTTAAAATGAGTTCACTGCTGTAATTAACAGTTGCCACTGACTGACAGAATTTCTGAGAAATTTATTGGGCAAGTCAGAGATCAGGGATTCTACGAAGTGGCCAACAGCAGAGAATATTTTCTGCCCCAAAGAAAGAGAAGGGAACTTAAAGGGTAAAACAGAAAATCCAGACTTTTTTTCAAGACTGCTCATGCCCAAGGTGGTAGTTCTTCACTACTTATCCAAGTATGAACCATGACAGAAGGATGACATTTGTTTAAAGACAAAACTTTAGCCGGGAAGAATTTACGTGGCATTCTCTGAACTAATTAGCTTAAAGAGAAATGGAAAGGAGAGAATAAAAGAGAGAGAGGAAGGTTGACAACAAGAAGGCTGAAACCAAAATGGAGAACAAAACAACAATTAAAAAAATATTGCTGTTTGGAAAATTGCTAATATAGGCAAAAGTCTTCAAATTTTCTGCTTCATAGAAGAGACTGCCAGATACTCTGGGCCTGAAGGCTGAAGATGGATGTCCCAGTGTTACAGAAGACCTCTGGGTGACTGTCCAGGCAGTGAGATGTGTCTGACAATTCTAGAGTTTTGGAAGTTGCTTACAGTGCACTTCCTATTTACTTAGGTACTATTATAGCATTCTGGGGTCTTTGATGGAGTTGAAGACAGATAGTTATAGCTATAGTTTTCCTTAGTTATGATAAATGATAAATTAGTCATAAAACTTTAGATAGATAGAAAGATAGAACAGATGATATTTTCCTTAATTAGCAAAATATAAATTGACTATATATTATGATTATAATTCATGCTTGATAACTGTTTTGTTATATGTAATTTTGCTATGTTAAAATTAAAACCTATCTTTTTATTTAGATAGAAAAGGGGAAATTATGTGGGATTTCCCTCTGTATGCTATGAATATATTTTATTACAGTTGATTAATAAAGAAACTGCTTTGGCCTATGGCAAAGCAGAATATAGCAAGGCAGAAAATCCAAGAAGAGGCAGAGAAGGAAAAATGGACAGAGTCAGGGAGATGCCACATAGCTGGCAAAGGAGTAACACACAAAAAACTTATCGATAAGCCACAACCTCACATCAATTCACAAATTAATAGAAATGGATTAATTTAAGATTTAAAAGTTAGGTAGGAATATGGCTAAGCCACTGGCCAAGAAGTTTTGTAATTAAAAAAAAAAAAACTGAACTGCAAAGAGAAAACAACAGAAATGAGTATAACAAACACTTGTTGTATTAATGAACAAATTTCATTAATGAACATAAATTAATGTTAATGAACAACCCGGCAGAAATCTTTGGGGTCACATAAATTACAGATGCTTGAGAAGTCGTCATTTCTTAGTATTTGACTTCAGTGATGTACATACATACATACATACATACATACATACATACACACACACACACACACACACACACACACACACACACACACACACACACACACACATATATATATATATATATATATATATATATATATATATATATGCAACAGTGTATCTGTGGGGGTATGTAAGGGAACTGCAGGTTCCCTTAAAGTCCGGGGTGTTTGATTCCCTGAAGCTGGAGTGACAACCGCCCTAACTCCAGTCCTGTGAAGGACGGGTACACACTTAGCTGCTGAGTTAGCTCTCTCGCCTTTAAACTAACATTTGTAAACATGCTGGAAACACTTGACAAGATATAGGTTGTGTGTTTGAACTGCAAAGTTCATAACATTTTGTGACTGCTAAAGTGGTTTATTACAGAATAATCTGGAACATAGAATTTTTGATTAACTCTATCTTTCAAGTGCAAAGACAGAAATTAAACTCTTCTACTGTGGTTCTGGCCATGAGAACTTGTCCATATGGCAGGCTGATTTCACACAGTTCATGATAATTATGTGAGGCATGATGTTTATTCATTTATATGCCTCTGTCACTGGTTTTATTTTATCATTATGATACATGATTTGCTTAGGGTTTTTAAGTGTAGTAATATTGCTGTTCATTTCAAATTTTGTTTGTTACTTTCACTAATCTTATTTTAATTTTTTAAATTATATATATATTTAATGTCTTTAATTGAAACAGTTACATCACTTTGCCCCTCCCCTTTCCTCCCTCTAGTCCCTTCCATCTACCTTCCCTCAAACCCTTCCCAAATCTCTAGCCACTCTCAAGTTGAGGGCCTCCTTTTCTTTAATTACTATTGTTTTACACACACACACACACACACACACACACACACACACACATACACACACAGACACTCACACACTGGTGAGTCTGAGTCTAATTTTGTTTACTCTAAGTGAGCCTAATTGAGCTATAAATGGCAAGATTGAATTTCATTATTTGCTTCAGTTTTACAGAAATGTTATCTTTATAATTAGGAGCTTAAGACATTCATACTTATTGTGGCAATAGGTGCACTTCATTTTAATGATTTTGTCCATTTTTGCTTCCTTAATATTTTCTTTAAATTTATATAACGAATCATCTCTATGCTTGTATATTACATCAGTGAGGGAGTCCTCAGGGACCAGAAGAGGACCTCAGGTCCCCGGAAGCTGAAGTTATAGGTGGTTGTGAGCTGGCTTTCGTGGTTGCTAGGAACTTGCCTGGGGCCCTCTGCAAGAGCTGCAAGCACTCTTAATCACGGAGACGTCTTCCCAGCCTCCTGATATTTCCTTTGCTCTCCACACTATAGATGGTTACTATTTCTGTGACGAAACCCTTGCATGTAACTCTTTGGGCTTCTCTTCATGTTGTGCATTCAGAGTCCCACTAGATCATCAGAGAGCACTTTCCTGTGAATCCATTTATCCCTATGAATTTGTGAATGTATATGTGCTAGATGTACCATGAGCATCAGTAAAAAGTTCGGACTATAACATCAAAAATTGTAAATTGGGTGGTAGTGGCGCACGCCTTTCATCCCAGCACTCAGGAGGCAGAGGCAGGCAGATCTCTGAGTTCAAGGCCAGTCTGGTCTACAGGACTTAGTTTCCAGACAGGCTCCAAAGCTACAGAGAAAGCCTGTCTTGAGAAAACAAACACAAACAAACCAGCGAATATTCCAACAACGATTGTTTCGTATGTAATGTTTTCTCAAATACACATTATCAGTAATACTAGCACATCAATGGATATTTTAGGTGATGACATCAGACAGAAGGCTGAATTCTGCAGAATTGTTCTTTGTTTGCATGGGCCCAAGCATAAAGGACCCAGTTGTATTAATCAGCTTTTCACTACAGTGAACCATGCCTGATATACAACCTAACAGTAGGAAAGGTTTATTTTGGTTTATCCTTTGGACATTTTATCCTTTCACCAAACTGACCCACATGCTTAGAACTCATTCTGGTCCATTATAGAGGACAAACAGGCAGTAAGAAAACAATACTCAGGGAATAAAATAAAGAAGAAGGGATGAGTGCTCATATTGACCTCACGTGCATGCCTTGTTAGACTAGAAGAACCACCATTAGGCTTCATTTTGTAAGGTATACACTTTGTAAGGGCTGGAGACCATACCTTTCTCATGTGAACCTTGCAGAGATACACACAAATAATCCCGCTACAGATTTAAGTGTTCAGATGTTTAAAGATATATTTTTTAGGTTTGTTATCCTTTTCTTTACATTTAACATCCACTTATGTTTGAATACATATCATATTTTCGTTCTGGATCTGGGTTACCTCACTCAGGATTTTATTTTTTAGTTCCAGAGAAATTAGGTAATAAGGAGAACCCTAAGAGACACATACATGGGTCCTCATGAGGACTGGAAATAGACAAAAATAGGGAGCATGTAAGGGAAGGGGTTGGGGGGAAGAGGAGAGAACATGATGGAATAGTCTGGTTGAGATGGGGGAAGAACAGAGAGGGAGAGCAAGGAAAGAGACATCTTGATTGAGAAAGTCATTATGGGACTAGCAAGAAACTTGGAACTAGGAAAATTCCCTGGAATTCACAAGGATGACCCCAGCTAAGACCCTAAGTAAGAGTGGAGAGGGTGCCTGAACTGGCCTTCCACTGTAATCAGATTGATGACTACTTTGTCATCATAGAAACTCCATCCAGCAACTAATGGAAGCAGAGGCAGAGATCCACAGCTAGCACTGGGCTGAGCTCCCAGAGTCCACTCAAACAGAAAGAAGAGCAATAATAGGAGCTGTTGCAGGGCCCTTCTTGTTCATCCCAGCTGCTCAGAACTGAAATAATCACACAGAAACTGTATCAATCAAATCACTGCTTGGCTCATTAGCTCTAGCCTCTCACTGGCTAACTGCCACATATTAATTTAATCCATTTCCATTAATCTGTGTATCACCATATTGCTGTGGCTTACTAGCTAAATTCTGGCATCTGTCTCCCGAGGGGGCTACATGTCTTCTCCCTGACTCCATATTCTTTCTCCCAGCATTCAGTTTTGTTTTCCCTGCCTAGCTCTGTTCCTCTTTAGCTCTGCAACAGATCCAAAGTTCCTTTATTAACCAATGATATTCACAGCATACAGAGGGAAATCCCACATCAAAGAGCAAAGGGATCAAGACCATGATGGGGATAGCCATTGAAACAGATGACCTGGACTAGTGGGAGCTCACTGACTCCAGACTGACAGCAGTAGAACCTGCATAGCTAAAAATAGGCCCTCTGAATGTGGCTGACAGTTATGTGGCTGGGGCAGTGTGAGGGCCCCTGGCAGTATGGGACCAGGATTTATCCATAGTCCTTGAACTGACTTTTTGGAGCCCATTCTCTTCGAAGGGAAACATTGCTCATCATACATATAGGAGGGAGGGCTTTGGTCCTGCCTCAAAGTGATGTGACAGACTTTGTTGATGAAACCTTACCCTTTCTGAGGAGTGGACAGGGGTGTGGGGTGGAAGAGAGTGAAGGGAGGGAAGAAGCGGAAGGAGAGGGAACTGGGATTGGTGTGTAAAATGAGAAAATAAAATGCTTTTAAAAATAAATAAAAAAAGATATCAAGAAAAGAAAAAGGTATCTTCTTTAAATATGTTGGTTTTAATTCACCAAATGTGCGTTATTTGTATCTCATGTCACGATGGAAGATCTGCTTCCTGGAGTCATTTCTTCAACATAAACTGAAAAGTTCTTTTTGCCTTTAAGCCTACCAATATCTAATAACTAGTTGCCTTTATTAAAACATGTGCATTGGAAGAAAAGCAATGACAGAGTAGGAGCAAACAACAATCTCCTAATCTATCATGAATATGGAACAAAACATCCAATCTGCAACTTCCAAAACAGTGAAAAATGTGGAAAGATAAGCAATAGACTGTATGAATATAGATAAAACAGAAAATCATTTAAGGAAAATAAACTATGACCTAGAGTGCTGAACAGAGTGATAGGGAGAGGTAAGATACAGCTCTTATTCCATTCTGGTTCTGTAAACAATCCATATAAAGAAACTATTCATATGCAAAAGCAAAATTTTGGATAATACATTCCCAATATGTTTGAAACAGATACTGAGAAACAGGAGCAACAACTCTTAAAACATGTACCAATAATCCCAGCCAGGGACAAGAAACACCTCTATAATAAAAAACTTAAATGCTGAAGAAATTGAAAAAGACATCCTAAGTCCCATTAAAAACACCAAGTTAAAAGACACAATAAATGTCCTGATGAGGGCCCATATAAGCCCCAGGCTTCCTGCGTTAGTCTCTGTGAACTCCTATGTGCTTTGCTTAGTTGACTCAGAAGGCCTTGTTCTTCTGGTGTCCTCCATACCTTCTGGCTCGAACAATCCCTATGCTCCTCAGGAATCCCTGAACTCTGAGAGGAGGAATCTGATAGAGACTAAATAGACCTCTATGGCTCTCTGTATCTGGAACCATCTGCTAGCAAAGACATTGATCTATGAGTACAGAAGAATATCATTAGTAGTCATTTTATTGACATTTTTTATATTTTAGATTGATAGTATTTTGTCTTACCCTAGGTCCTTGGGCTATCTAGCCTCTGGTCCTTGGTTCTCTAGGCAGTGTTAAGTTTGGATTCCCAACTTTCTGAGGAACTGCTTTATTGATTTCCACAGTAACTGCATAAGTTTGCATTCACTCTGACCAGCATTTTCTGTATGCTCCTGGAAACCTTTTCTTCCTATTGGGTTGCCATATCCAACTTTGATATGACAGATTGTACTCTTTTCATTATAATTTATTTTGTTATGTTTGGTTCTTACCTCTTAGAGGAATGTTCTTTCTAATGAGAGAGAGAATGGAAGTGTATCCGGAGGGGAGAGGAGGTGGAGAGGAACTGGGAGGAATAGAGGATGGGGAAATTGGAACTATGATGTATTATATGAGAGGAGAATATATGTTCAATAAAAGAAAAATGAAAAATAGATAAACTAGTATTCTGTTATAAAAATAGTGTACTAGAAAATGGAAAGGCCTCTCATATTATACTTGAAGAATTTAAAAAGGTAAAAATGATTCTGTTTACAAAAGCTATCTGCAAATCCCAAGTACTTTCCATCAAAATTCTGAAGACATTCTTTATAGAAACATAAAAAGAATTCTAATTTTCATATGAAATAATGAAAGATTTCATATATTACTAAGTTACCATGAACAAAACAAACAATGCTAGGGGAATCATGACACCTGACTTCAAGTTGTAGTAAAATTATACTACAAAAACAACTCTGTGTCATTACAAAAAGAGAGGTTCAATAAACTACATGAAATCGAGGGCCTAGAGTTTAATTCACTTAGCTTTATTCACCCTATTTCTGAGAAATATGTCAAAAAATATACCTTGGAGAGATGACATTCTCTTTAGCAAATGGTGCTAGGGAAATTGGAAATCCAAATGTACAAAAATAAATCTATGCTAGGACCCATGCTGTTTGTGAGAATCAAATGAAACATGAAATTAAAAATTAAATGCAGAGTATAGTCCCTGTTTCTCATGAAGAACACTTCTCTTTGCAGCAGATGGAGAATATTACAGAAAACCAATGCCTAAAAATGCATACTTGTGGATCCCAGGTCCAACTCACATATCTACAACACAACTTCTGCATCTAAGGCTCAGGGATAATAGTGGAAGACCAGATTTAAAGGAAGTAAGAGGCAAAGGAAGAGGACTTTTTTTGTGAGAATGTGTCTCCTAAGAATGTTGGAAGTTACAACCATAAAGTCTCACCAATATGACTGCCTAAACAATATTTAACAACAATTAAATCAGGCATTAATTTGAAAGAGACCATGGTGGGAGGAAAGTGAAGATGGAAGTGATACGATTATATTAATGACAACTTTTGTTGTTAAAAGTAAATATTTTAAAACAACAAAGAAACTGTCACCAACATAAAAAAGTCCTTGTGTAAGAACTGAATCTAGAAGCTTTAAGTTTGTTAATATAATCTTTTCCTATGTAGTAACTTAATAATTGTTTGAAACATTCCTCCAAGTTCTCTCTATGTATAGCTTCTTCCTTTTTAAAGATTAATAATTTTATGCCTTATTATATTTTGAGATATGAGTTGTGGGAGTGGAAAGCATAAGCAGAGAAGAGATTGATATTTCTTGACCCCAGGAAAATGTTACTATGAATTTCTGTGGCTTTCAGCATCATGACAATATTGTCATTCATGACCTTTCTCCCTGATCAGTTATAATCTCCAGAAACAATGTATTTATATATTTTTATAGCTACCTCATGAATGCAATATGTAACCTTTATTATTGACATCATGGGCAAGTCAGTGAATTGCCCTTTTTTCTACAAAAATAGTGATGTTGGTTAGCTTACACTAGCCTCAAAGATGATAGCAATGTTTTAACTAAGCTTATCTAACATATGTTTTTATCACAAAGCACATTACAGCTTTCCTTAAGAACACTAAACAGTATATTAGTATTTGCCTAACGAATCATGTTCAAACTAAAATTACCAAAAAAATGCAAAATTGCAAATAAACACAGCATCAAATAAATCACAAAATAAATAAAATACACTTGTTTACAGTATGATATCAGCATCAAGAAGGAAGGGCAATGCCTATTCAACTTTCATTGGAAATTTGCATGTCAAATGATGAAAAAATTCCTCCCATTATACATTAATCAACAAATAACCAAGAAAATTATTTTTGTTGTATGTTATGGCAACATTACAATAACATAAAAGCTCAGAAAAAGATGTTATCCAACAGTTCAGTAAGAGCATTTAACAATGATCCAGTTACAATAAAGCTCAATTATAAACAATTTTATATTAAAAAGAGTTATAATTTAAAGTTGCACAAAATATCATGCAAATATAATGGGGAAATAAAATTAAACATTAGATTGCAATAGGATTGATGTATATGTAAAATAAGATCATTGGGAAACAAACTTCAATTTCCAAAAGAAGAGATAGCATTTTACTTTAAAGTAACAAAGGAAACAGAAAAAAAAACAATAAAGAAAAAAGTAGAAGAGGAAGGAAAGACAATAAAGAGGAAGAGGAAATGTTGAACAGAGGAAGCATAAAAGCAAAATCAAAGCAAATAGAAGCAAAAATAATTATACCAATCTCAAAACATGGCAGTGACAGAGATTAAAATTATCTTCATTGCATTTAAAAAGATACTAATTAAACTGAGAAATAAATTAACAAGGTTAGTCAGATAAAACCTAGATAAAATATAACCGGGACAGCAATGCCACTAAGACAAATGGAATAGATGAGAAAATATATATTTACAAAGCATAGTCTGCTGTGGGATAGTGGTCTTTTGTCCTGTCTTTTGTATTATTTTTAATAAACTGCTGATTGTCCAGTAACCAGGCAGGAAATATAGGTAGGGTAACCAGACAGGAAGTAGAAACAGGATAATGAGAACAGGAGAATGCTGTGAAGAGGAAAGGTCATTCTGCAGTTGTCACCCAGACAGAGAGGAAGCAAGATAAGAATGCTTTGCTGATGAAAGGTTCCGAGCTGTGTGGCTAACAAAGAGAAGAATAATGGATTAAGATGTAGAATGTAAGAATTAGTTAATAAGAAGTCTGAGCCACTATACCCACCTTTTATAGTTAATGTAGATGACTATGTATTTCTTATGGACTGAATGGCTGAGGGACTTGGTGGGACAGAAAACTCTGTCAACAGAATGGTGCCCAATGTGGGGCTCAAACCCACAACCTTAAGACTAAGTGTCTCATGTAAGGAATTCATTGAAATTGATAAGTAGGGACAGAAGGTACAAGGGCAGGATTTAAACTCATCACTACGTGCCAGAACCTGGGATGACTTACACAGAGTTTCAACTGCATAGCTGGTAATTTCCTTGGAAAGACCATCTGGCACAAAGTACCCTAAGGTGGTCAAAAAATGTGCATTGGAACCAATACATATGAGTGATCTAAAAGAAATAAAACAATCAATAGTTTCTTATGGCCTACATTCACCATTTTCAAGGAAATGGTGAAAATGTGTGAGCTTCAAGCACTATGGCTACCCCATACAATTGGCTTCAATTGATCTCAGCTCTCCTAGAAAATGGGCCTCAGCTGCTTTGGAAGTGTTATTTAAGAGAAGAGACAAAATTTTAGAGCAACAGGGGAAAGATAAAGGATTTGAGACATACGAAGCTCAAATTCTTGTATCTATGCAGCACAGCAACTTTAAATGCTTGGGACAGAATTCATCAACCAGCAAAGAGGATTGAGTCATATATTAGGGTTAAACAGGACCAGAGAGAGCCCTTTACTGACTTCATACAAAAATTAAGGCTGTACAATTAGGAATGACAGACCCTGAAGCTAGACATGTACTAATTGAATCTTTGTCTTCTGAAAAGGCCAACTTAGAATGTAAGAAGATACTTGGGACTTTAAAGGTTGGATCAGAACCCAGAGATGAATGGATCATGCATACAATGAATGCTGAAACATTTGACTATAGTACTGAAGCTTAGGTAAGAGATATTATTTCCAATGGTATGGGGAGAAATCAAAATGCCAAAGGTTTTAATTCTGAAAGAATAAGACATCTGGAAGGGGTTGTAGACAATAAATTACTAGGAATTCTCCTCTAGAAATAGCAAGAATAGGAAAAATCAGCCTTTTGGTATGTGTAGGAGGTGTGGGAAAGGCTGACATTGAACTAATGAATGTAAATCGACAAGAGACAGACAAAGCAACCTGATACCACTGGGAAAATCCATCGGGTCCTCTCACAGTCCCCAATGTCAAGCAAGATCCAGTCATTTCCAGTCACTGTGAAGAACGTCTCACCAGAAAAACTAAACAATCCAGTGCCTACTGTAAAAACCATACTTTTCTGGATGATGGAATAGACCTAGAAGATGAGTCAAAAACTCCACTAGGAAATAGGAAACTTATATTTTGGCATGCTTCTATAAATATTCAAAGACTGAAGCTAAGAGTGTGTATATATGACATTGTAATTGAAGGATGACTAGACACAGGTATGAACATGACTATCATTACTCCAGAACCTGGGCATCTAGTTTGGCCTCACCAAATTGCAGATATTCAATCCCTAGGAATCAAAACCCTATAAGAGTGAAACAAAGCAGGAGATGAATTGAATGCATATGGACCAGGAAGACAGAAAGGAAGGATGAGGCCATATATAGCTAATATTGCAGTGAATTTATGGGACAATGACCTATTGCAGCAATGGGATACCCAGGTTAACATTCCTACAGTCCCCAAAACTCATGTTTCTCAGAAAGATATTATAAGATATTATAAAGAAAGGTCACCAGCCATTCAGGCTCTACAAGAACACAAAGCAACTAGCAAACCTGAATCCTGAGGTAGGTTGATTCCCAATTTCCTGAGAAACTGCCACACTGATTTCCAAAGTGGTTGCAAAAGTTTGCATTCCCACCAGCAATTGATGAGTGTTCCCCTTATTCCACATCGTCTCCAGCATAGGCTCTCCTTGGTGTTTTTGATATTACCCATTCTGACAGGTGTAAGATGGTATCTCAAAGTTGTTTTGATTTGAATTTCCCTAATTGCTAAAGAAGTTGAACATGACCTTAAGTATCTTTTGGCCATTTGAACTTCTTCTGTTGAGAATTCTCTGTTCAGTTCAGTACCCCATTTTTTAATTGGGTTATTTATAATTTTAATGTCTAGTTTCTTGAGTTCTTTATATATCTTGGAGATCAGACCTTTGTCTGATATGGGGTTGGTGAAGATCTTCTCCCATTCAGCAGGATGTCTTTTTGTCTTAATGACAGTGTCCTTTGCTTTACAGAAGCTTCTCAGTTTCAGGAGGTCCCATTTATTCATTGTTGCTCTTATTGTCTGTGCTACTGGGGTTATACGTAGGAAGTGGTTTTAGGGTTGGCAAGCGACTTGGCTCTAGAGGGGATCCCAGGTATCCATGGGGATGTCCACAGCTAGGTTCTTGGGCAGTAGAGAAGAGAGTACCTGAACTGGCCTTGTCCCATAGTCACACTGATGATTATCTTGAATATCACCATAGAACCTTGTCTGGTGGTGGATGGAGATAGAGATTCCTATATCAGAGCACTGGACTGAGCTCCCAAGGTCCAGTCGAAGGGCAGAAGGTGGGAGAAGATGAGCAAGGAAGTCAGGACCGCGAGGGGTTGGTCCACCAACTGAGACAGTGTGCCTGATCTAATGGGAGCTCACCAAATCCAGCTGGACTGGGACTGAACGAGCATGTATTCAAACCAGACTCTCTGAATGTGCCTGACAATGGGGGCTGACTGAGAAGCCATTGATAATGGCACTGGGACTTGTTTCTACTGCATATACTGGCTTTTGGGGACCCTAGTCTATTTGGATGCACACCTTCCTAGGCCTGGATGGAGGGGGGAAGGCCTTGGAATTCCCACAAGGCAGGGTACCCTGCACTCTCTTGCGACCGGAGTGGGTGGGGAGAGGGTGAGTGGGGGAGCGAGAGGGGAATGGGAGGAGGGGAGGAAGTGGAAATTTTTGAATGGAAAAAAAAGATAAAATAAATAAAAAGAAAAAAGGAAAAGGTTAACTGGGAAACCCATATGGGATAAACACTGGCCTTTAACAGAAGACAATCTGCAGGCTTTAGAACAGCTGGTACAGAAGCAACTAGATGCTGACCATATTGAAGAATCAACCAGCCCTTAGAATGCTCCTATATTTGTTGTTTAAAAAAATATGGGAAATGGAAAATGGTGACAGATCTAAGAGCTGTCAAGAAGGTTATCCATCCTATGGGCCCTCTACAATCTGGAATTCTTCTCTATTACCAAAAGGATGGCCTCTTGTAGTTATTGATATAAAAGTCTGTTTCTTCACTATACCTTTACAAGAAAAGGATAGTGAAAAATTTCCTTCACAGTGCCTACTTATAATAATTCTCAGTCTAATAGGAGATACCTGTGGACCTTCCTCTCACAGGAACGTTTAATAGTACCACCCAAAGTATTTGGTGCCAATACTTTGTAAGTCAACCATTGCAAATAATGTGCAAGCAATTTCCTATATCTATAATTTACCATTACATGGATGATATTTTGTTATCTGACTCAAATGCAGATACTTTAGAAAGAATGTTTGAAGAAGTAAAAAGAGTTAACCTAAATGGGGATTACAAATTGCTCCTGAAGAAAATATAAAGTAGAGATTCTTTCAATTACCTAGGTTACAAAGTAGGTTTACAGAAAATTAGAACACAAAAGTTACAAATTAGGAGTAACTGATTGCTGTCTCTTGATGACTTTCATAGATTGTTAGGAGATAATTCCCATCTATGACTGAATGTTGGGATAACACATGATCTAATAATTCATTTAAACAAAACCTTAGATAATGACAAGTACTTAAATTGTCCCAGAGAATTAATGGCTGAAGATAAAAAGAATTGATGGTCCTTGAAGAAAAATTACAGGAAGTACATGTAGATAGAATAACTCAAAATCTTAATTGTATTCTAGTCATATTGACTTCCAGAATTTCCCCTACAGGAATTTTGATGCAGAGGGACGATATTATTGTAGACTGGATCTTTTTACCACATAAACCAAGTAAAAAAAAAAATAAAAACTTATGTGGAAAATGTCTCTGAATTAATTATAAAGGAAAACAGACTTTGTCAAGTAGCAGGTATAGACCCAGCAGAGATTATAATTTCTTTTACTGCTGATGAAATCTAAAAAATTATGGGAAGACAATGAACTATGGCAAGGATATTGTGCTAATTTTCTAAGAGAAATTAATAGCAATTATCCCTTATCCCAAAAATGATAAAGAGAACTTATAAAGAGAACTGGTTAGATTCTTCCCTAAATTGTACATGATGCAACAGTAATTGGAGCCCATAGATTTTATACTGATGAAAATAAATCAGGGAAGGTAGGCTACAAATCAAAAAAAAGTAAGGTAGAACAAAGCCCTTATAATTCTGTTCAAAAGGCAGAGTTATTCTCATGGTACTTAGGAATTTTAAAGAACCTCTCAATATAGTTAGTGATTTGCAATATTCAGAAAGAGCTGTCTTGCATATTGAAACCACTAAATTTATACCAGATGATAGACAATTGACTTCATTATTCATTCAGGTTCAAGACATAATCAGGAATATAGGATTTCTCCTACATACAAAACACACATCCATTCCCATATGGGTCTGCCAGGTCCTCTAGCTCAAGTTAATGCAGAAGTAGATAGATTATTGATTGGAAGTGTGCTGAAGGCATCAGTATTTCATAAGAAACATCATGTCAACAACAAAGGTTTAAAGAACCAGTTTTTTATTACATGGCAACAAGCTAAAAAGATTATAAGGAGATGTCCTACTTGCCCTTTCTGTAACCAAACACAGTTACCTGCAGGGAGTAATCCAAAGGGTACTCAAAGGAATGAGATCTGGTAGAGGGTGTGCTCCACTTTACAGAATTTAGAAAATTAAAATATCTATCCCACACCATTGACACTGATTCAGATTTTCACTGGGTACCTGCCTTGATATCACAAAAGTCTGATTCAGTAATCACACATTTATTAGCATTTATGGACATGATGGGTATACCTGCACAAATAAAGACAGACAATGGTCCAACATATGTGTCTAAGAAAATGAAACAGTTTTTTGCTTATTATAATATAAAGTACATTAAAGGTATACCAAACAATCCTACAGGTTAGGCAGTTATAAAAAGATCAAATCGAACTATAAAGGATATGCTAAACAAAGAGAAAGGGATGGAAAATATCCCCAGAAATAGATTGCATAGTGATTTATTAACCTTGAATTTTCTTAACGCTAATGAGAAAGGAGCAACAGCAGCAGAGAGACATTGGATAATAGAAAAACTTCTGAATTAAATCAGCAAGCATATTTCAAGGATGTGTTGACCTCACAATAAAAACCAGGAGATGTGCTATGTTGGGGAAGGGGTTTTGCTCTTTTTTCCACAGCAGAAGAAAAGCTGTGGATACCATCAAAATTAATAAAGATGTGGTTTGAAAATGAGAAACACCTTGAGAAAGAGAAATGACAGCTCATCCATAGGGATGACAATTATACAGGTGGTAAGAAAACCTCATAAGGGTTGGGGCAGGGTTCTGTTCTTGTCTTATTAGAAAATAATAATCTTCAAAGAGTAGACATCTAGATGCCTAAAAATGAAAAGATAGGTGTCCAGAAAGAATCAACAAGCAAAGAAAAATCTGACTTATGATGCTGTATTACCTGCATAGTAAAATTTGATTATCTAGAAATGTATACATTGCTACTTAAAAATAAGAACCAGCTTTAGAGTTGGACAATGGATATCTTTCTCTAAATCCATGCATGTTGTTAAAAGAAAAAATTAGAATTTCTCTCTCATGTCAGGAACCCATCTGGCATGGGACAGAAAGAAGATAGATTTTAAGGAAATATTTTACTTTTCTCCATGCCCATTTTGTCTATATTGTATCTTTTGTTGAATATATGTCTATATGAATAATGTTTAAGTTTCCAAAAATGAGCAGTAGTTTTTTTCTGCAATAATCTTTGAAGCATCCAGGAAGAAGATGGGGCCCCACAACAACAACTCTACCTGGTGAATATGCTGTCAAGATGCTAATAGCACTACTATGAGACTGGTTTTTGGGTACCAGCTGTGAAAATGGTGTACCTTCTTACAACATTCTGGCCAGAATTCCAAATAAGAACCAAAAAAAAACCAACCAAACAAACAAACAAAAAAAAAAACAAAACACCAAAGAAACCCTATTGACTACTCAGAGACCATTTACAATTATACAAAACAGCAAGCTGAAACTTAACCATAATTTTGCTTTTACAGGATCCCATAGAAAGAACATTGCCTCCATGACAGCTGGAACCAACATTCTCTCTCCCAACAACATTTGTCCTCATGGTTAGGGACAGCATTTATGGGTTGATTATTACTTGTGTAGAGTTGGGGGTCGGGGTAGAAATTATGTAGGCTTGGAGACCTCAAAAACAAAAAAAGAGGGAAAACTGAATGGGTTAATAGCTAGGTTAGTGTGAACTTACTCACACTAATAATAATAATAATAATAATAATAATAATAAGCAATATAGTCAATAATTAAGATTAAATAATATGTGTTATATTGAATATGCTCCTATTTCTGTTTACAATATTTGTACACTTATACGAAGTTACTTTTTCAGATTGTATGCATGCATATTTCTACCTCTGTTTAAGACATTTTGTATATGATACAATTTTAGGATATATTTACCATATTGCATCATATATTTCTAACTCTGAACAAGATATTTATACATTGTTTACATTTTGAGGTCATTGTCCTCCTTAAATGCACAGTTGTTTAAAGATTAATTAATATTCTGATATAGTCTTAATCTTTAAGTTATATAGGTATTAAGTATTATAGGTCAATAGTCATTCATGTTTGATATACTTTTAGTCAGACTAATTAAGTTCTTTAGATACATAGAGATTGTATTCTGCATAGATAGGTAATCTTCAATCACTTCAAAGATCTGTAGAACATGGCATTTAAATAATTTAGGATTCTGTTGACATGAAACACAATTGTTCCTGGCAGCGCTGATCTATTCTCAAGAGAGTGTTGGGTATCAAAGACACTCCATTTGGAGTTTGTTTTCTTCTTGGCAAAACTGGCCTTTGGGCAAGGAAATGCCCATGCTTCAACCACTGACAAAGTGCACAATGTCTGGCCTAGACCAGCAGACACAAGAAAAAAGACTGTCAAACCTTGCCAAGATGGGGTAAGATGGTTCTGAAGATATTCTTGCCTCTGAAAATGGTCAGTCAGTTACTCTAGATTTTAGCCAAAGTTGGTTGCTTCAACATCGCAAATGAGACTTTGGTGACTGCTGAGGCAGCCAGTTGTCTCAGTCATTTAGTGTAGGAGGTCCTTCTGTCTTTGTGTTTCTTTCATTGGTTAATAAAGAAACTGCTTTGGGCCCATTGATAGGGCAGAACTTACATAGGCAGGGAAGACAGAACTGAATGCTGGGAGGAAGAAAGCAGAGTCAGAGAGATACCATAGATCTGCCATGTGGCAATACACAGATTAACAGAAATGGGTTAAATTAAGATGTAAGAATTAGCTAATAAGAAACTAAAGCTAAAGGGCTAAGCAGTGATTTAATTAATAAAGTATCTGTGTAGTTATTTTGGGGTTAAGCTTTCCAGGTGGCTGGAACAAACAACCAGACCCTCCTTGCAACAGATCTACTGCACAACTTTGAAGCTCCTTGATTACACTCCCTGCCTACTCAAGCAATATTATCTCCCTTCTCAGTCCATTGATGGAGTTGAAGATTAGATATTTGTAGTTACCATCCTCTTATGATCTAGTCAAGCTATTTCTAATACAAGACTTAGAATCCTTAAAATAGAATGTTTATTAAAATTCTATTTAAAAATAGAATGTTTATTAAAAAGCATATGTTCCTTGCTTAATATTGTTTATGCTGGTTGTAATTCTAATCTTATACTTGGTATCTGTTCCTAGTATATAGTTTTGTATTGGGTTTAGAACTCTCTTATTTAAACAAAAGGGGAAGGTTCTGTGGACACTCTTTCAGCTCCTTTACCCAATATCCTTTAAGATACCAGCCCCCTCAGGCATGGTCTCTTATACTATAAATGCAGCTGTTAAGCATGTGCTCACTTTCTTGCTTCCAGCTGCTAAACTCTGTTCCTATTCCCTGTTGCTACAGAGGACTGTGATCTAGGACAGTCTGTGAGTCTCCCCTATATAAATAACCCTTTATTATATGTAATTCTGAACTAATGTGGGATTATTTTGCATCTTCCACCATCAGACAGTGATGCAGTGATGCTGCCTTAAACAAAGTGCTGAGTTTCAGGTGTACCTGTACTTACCCATATGTCTTTACATCCCACTCCATTTACACTATTGTGTATTAGAGTCATTTGAAAACATATCAATTTCCTAAGTAGCCTAAAGGCCTCAAAATAATCTATCATTATTTTTTCTTATCTTTTATTCATCTGGTGACCATAAAGCTACATTCAAAACTATCTGAGTAAAGTAGATTTAACCACATAATTCTGAGATAGGGTTTGCAGAACACATGTTGTGGTAAGGGCTTATCTCAGTAAATAACAATAGTAAAGCCAGCTCAAGAAATCAGACAGGATATTTCATTCCACTGCTTAGAGTAGTTTGATAATACTTAGAAAATCTTTTATAGTTTTTGGGAGAAATTGATTTGCAAGAGCAGTAGCTTCTCCTTTGAGAATTTGTCATCCTTTGTGTCCCACACATGTAGTGTAATCTCAAGTCTTCCTTTCAAACACTTAGGTTCCATGAAAGAGGTGGATTTTATTGTTATTCTGCTATTTTACATCTTTAAGAAGTGAAGGAAGGAGAGTTTCCTCACTCTCCTGGTAGGGAAGAAGACATTTGTTGTCATGGAGGCTTTAAAAGGACCTCATGTCTTCCATAAATAATTTTGGGAAGTGAAGGAAGGAGAGTTTCCTCACTCTCCTGGTAGGGAAGAAGACATTTGTTGTCATGGAGGCTTTAAAAGGACCTCATGTCTTCCATAAATAATTTTGGGAGTCATCCAGAAAGAGTCTCTAGAAATGCCAATTTCCAGAAAGGAAGGGATAGAAGAGAGAAAAAAAAGATAATTATTTAATACTAGTCTAGAGAATGATAGGTAAAATGTACCTATTTTAATACATGTAAAGCTTATAGGTCTGAGAAATATTGCCTGAGCTTGGATTTTAAGCATGCGTCATTGCTTGTTATTTCACAGATTGTCATCTATTTAAAAATGTATTTTGTTAAAATCATCTGTTTCTAAGAAGTTATGCAGTCATATTTTTCCCCTTGGGCCATCAGCTCCATATCGTTGCATGGAGACTTCTTATTAATTATGAAGTTTGTGCTATAGTTTATGCTTATTCCTAAGTAGTTCTTATAATGTAATTTAACTCATTTCTATTAATCTAGGTTCTATCATGTGACATTACCTCTCTTCCGTCTTGCACCTCCTGTTTCCTCTCTGTGTCTCCTTGCATTTCCTGCACACCTAGATTCTCCTATTACTTTCTTTCCCCAGAAATCTTGCCTATACCTCCTGCCTAGGTATAGACTGTTCAGTATTATATTACATCAACTACAACAAAAACCTCTTCACACAGTGTACAAATACTCAACAACAGAGTTATATATTTTCACAGTACTTAGCGTTTAAAACTTGCATTGAAACAGTTTACTTTTTCTAGTTAAACATAGATCAACGACACTGACTTACTTAGACAAGTTGGAGATGCTAGACTGTTGCAAGAGGCGGGCGGGCTTGCTTTTGGTTCTGGCGGCCGTCGGGCACCCGCTGCCCGGTACCTTACTAGCTCTTATACCCAAAATAATTACACAGAAACTGTATTTATTGAAATACTGCCTGGCCCGTTAGCTCTAGCCTCTTATTGGCTAACTCTCACATATTTGTTTAACCCATTTTTAATAATCTGTGTGTCACCACGAGTTGTGGCTTATTGGAAAAGATTTATTGTGTCTGACCTGGCAGGCTTTATGGCAGGCGACTCTCTCTAACTCTGTCCCCTTCCCAGCATTCTGTTCTCTTTTCCCCGCCTATCTAAGTCCTGCCCTATCAAAAGACCAAGACAGTTTCTTTATTAAACAATAAAAACAACCCAAATTCAAAGGACCCTCCTACACCACTAGACCTTAGTAAAGTCTAACCATTATCTGTAAAAACAAATTTTTGCAACACTCTCTCTTCCAGTAAATTCTTCATGTGCTTTAAACATTCAGGAGTGTGTCAGGTTGGTTAATAGTTCTCTACAATACACCCTTCTTCCACTGAGAGGCCACACAACCCACTCGCCTTCCCTGTATCCACTCTTATTTACAAAGCATGAGCTTTACAGGGTCTCTGCACTTGGAATTTCAAACTCGCCACCAGGCTTAAGAAGGAGTAAAGATAGCTACAGAATTAACCATATCCATGGCACACATACATATTTGATTATAGTTTTGCCAACATTGAGTCAATTAACAAATCACATCGAGGCATGCCATTTTATGTTGTTAAGTGGAGTAGGTTTCAACTCCCTACATTCTAAATGGATGGCATTGTCACAGCAAGGACTGCTTCTCAATGCAGCAATTTCATGAATTGGGATTTTGTTTGATTCATAACAATCTTCCTTATAATTAAAAAGGCCTTTGGTGGCCTTTAAACTTGAGACTGAATTTTAACATATCATTGAACATATTTGTTACTTATGGCCCTGCCTACTTGCTCCGCACAGTACAACATGGTGGGAATCTGTCCACTGCCTCTGCAAGTCATGTACATTGCCCCAGTTCCAAGTATGCAGAGGGTCTGTGTCGAGCCATTAAGCAGTTGTAGCACTCTGCTCACAAAACCCATTTAAATGCTCAGCCTCCTGAAAGAGCCATAGTTTGCTCTGGCAGCATGGCCCAGAAAGCTGGCATTTCTGGGCCATGGTATTAAAACAGTGCTTAACTCTGGTGTGTGTGTGTGTGTGTGTGTGTGTGTGTGTCTAAAATTCCTTCACAAACTCTCTTATGTTTTAAGTGGATTTTAGTTGGTCACATGGGTGCTAATTTGTTGGAGGAAGGCTGCTTGTTGGTTCCCAGTTTCTCAGCCCCAAAATAATCATGCCAAAACTATATAATTTAAATAACTGCTTGGCCCATTAGCTATAGCTCCTTATTTGCTAACTCCTACATCTTAATTAATCCCATCTCCATTAATCTGTACATCACCATGAGGTCATGGCCTACCAGTAAAGTTTCAGCATGTCTGTCTTTAGCAGCAGCTCCATGGCTTCTCTCTGACCCTGCCTTTTTTCTCCCAGCATTCAGTTTAGTTTTCCCTGCCTAGCTATGTTCCACCCTATCAAGTCAAGTCAGTTTCTTTATTCATTAACCAATAAAAACAATACATAGACAAAAGGACCTCTCACATCATTTCAACTTCTTACATTCTAAATGAATGGCATGGTCAAAGCAAGGACTGTTTCTCAATGCAGCAATTTTGTGAATTAGAATTTTTTTTGATTCATAACTGTCTTCCTTATAATTAAAAAAATCTTTTGTGGCCTTTAAACTGAGACTGAATTTTAACATATTGAACACATTTGTGACCTACTTTCTTTCTTTATACATCAGTGACATGGTGGAGACAGATTTCTACATTCTCAGGTCAGGTTTTTTGTTTTTTTTTTTTTTTATAAAGAAGATATTGCTTATATGTGTTACCTTAGGAAAACAAGAAGGATTCCTAATCACACATTGTCAATGAGGAGGCTGAGCTCATGTCTAAGTGTTTATCCACCAATACTGCTTCTTTCGGTTTTGGTCAATGTTTTCACTAGGCTAGAGGAATTTACTTTCCCACCATATCAAACAACAGCCATACGTATGTTAAACAGCTCCCTATACATTTAGAAAATATCATAAGATCAAAAGTGACAACACAAGGAAGTGCTTCCTCAATGAAGAACAAGAGAGAAATAGGAGGAATGCTGGCTTGTTTAGTGAGGGATCTAGACTCCAGTTTTGGCTTTGAATATTCCTACACCCATGTGTTTAAGCCCAGTTCCCCAGCTTGGTGCTACGTGAGATGATAGAATCTTTGAAGAGTTAGGACAACTGGGCAGACAAGGGACAATTGAAGGTATGCACTAAAAGAGATTGTAGGAACCTGAGTCCTTCCAATTCCTCTTTTTTGATGCCCAGCCACAATGTGAACAGTTAGGTTTTTTCATTCTTCAACTATGATGTGTTGTTTCCTAGGGTACTAAGGCAGTAGTAATAAACTATCCTGTATTGTTAACCAAAATCAACTTTTTCTATTAAGATTTTAATTCCTGGTGGCTTTGTTACAGTGATGATAGTCAAAGTAACATAATATAAAACTATCTTTTGTCTGGCCATTACCCTATTTGCATTATAATAACAGGTTACCACAGATGCCCAGTTGTCCTAACTATAGGATTGGTTCATTCATTCCTGTATTTCTTCCTTCCTTTCTTTCAATTTTTTCTTTTCACATTGCTGGACTGTGGGAATCTATCAAGCAGAATGTGTCATTGTGAGTTGACAGCCACTCTCTGTTTCCTTGGTGATACCATTCTACTTCATAGCCTAGGGAAAAAGAGTGCTACATTTCCTATGAGATGAATGATGGAAGACAGTGAACCACTGCTTCATAGCATCTTATAAGGGTCTCATCTTCATCCTTCTTACTATCAAAGTGGTGATTAAGGTTTCACATGTAGTTTGGGGCATTTGTTCAGACAATGGAACTAATTACTTGCTCTAGTGGCATAGTGGACACCTGATGCATCATGTGCAATCCATTATTCTGTTAGGAAAAGAGCAAGTTGTGTTCCTATTCTGATGATGTGAGGCTAGAAAAAGATAAATCTCTATTTCTTAAGATGAAATCCATATGACCTAAGCTAACAAGTCATCAACTGTTTTTCTCTTTCCTATGCTTACTGAAGAGCAGTCCAAATTCCTATTCTTTCACAACTCACTCTTGCCCCTGGTATAATTGATTAGGACTTCATTAAGGAAGTTGCTATTATTGCAATGTTTTCATTTTTTAAGACATAAAATCTATTGATTCTCCCCTCTACTACAGTATAGAAAACCCCCTTTTAAGGCTACTGCAGTAGCTCATATTAGTTGATGCATTATACTATAAAGTTAATATAAGGTGTGGTGTAGGAGTTTCTTCTGTTTATGTGTTGCTTTCATTGGTTGAATAAAGAAACTGCCTTGCCCTTTTGATAGGGCAGAACTTAGATAGGTGGAGTAGACCAAACTGAATGCTGGGAAGAAGGACAGTGTGGCAGACGCCATGAATCTCCTGAATGAGACAGACATAGGTTAGAATCTTGCTGGAAAGCCACAATCACGTGGTGATACACAGATTTAATAGAAATGGGTTAATCAAGATGTGAGAGTTAACCAATAAGAGGCTAGAGCTAATGGGCCAGGCAGTGATTTAATTAATACAATTTCTGTGTGATTATTTTGGGTGTAAGCTAGCCGGACAGGATGAAACAAAGGGACCCCGCACTCCTCACGACAAAGGTGTTCCCCTAAAAGCTGTTTATCTGCATTTTATCTTCAGTATTCAGATTCACTGTACTCTCTTAGAATTAGTTTTGTGAATTTTCATCTTTTCCCACACTTTCTCAGTCACTTTCTAGTGCTTATTTCCTGAGAGTCTGCTATAATGATGTTTATATAATAAGAATGTGTGGCTGTCCTACTCAGGGATCATTCATTTATTCATTGTTCATTCATTGACAATACAAGTTTCTGTGAAAGACAACATGGATACGAAGATACAAAGATAACTGCATTTATTCCCTTGTCTACTCACTCTGTTCATGGTCTAGGAAAGAATATAGAAATAGACATTATTAATGGATATTTACATAAACAGTGAAGCAATGATATAGAGAAATAAACAGCATGAATTGGAGGTCCATGGATTTCCATCTTGTTGGGGTCAAGGAAGAATTCCTGTGTTTCCTGACAATCTGAATTACAAATAATAAATCCAGGTTAGTTGGCCACTAGTAAAGTCTGAGCTGTTATGACATTCTGTATGCAAAAAATGAAAACCACTTCAGTGTTTCAGGATTAGGTGTTGAGAAAATGTTAAAAGTAGGAAATAAGATCATTGCTTCTTTAGTATACCAAAGGATTATGCCTCAACTTTTCCATAATTTGATATGTATTTTTAATTTCCACTTTGTAACCATTTTACAGGACAGTTTCTTAGAATCATCTTTACAAATGTTGCTTTCTACTTCCAATTTAAGATGTTCTTATGATACTGAAGAATGTATGTCTACAGTAAGGTGGGGCTTGAGATCATCATCCCTACCACCATTCAGGTGGGACTTCTGGCTGACTTGATCTTATGCAAACCTTGTACAGGTAACCACAGGTTCTGTGAGTTTATGTATACAACAGCAATATTATGTATAGAAAATAGCATTTCATTTAATTCTTCCTTATCACACAGTTCTTACTTTTTTTCAGCATCCTTTTTCTTAATGTTTCCTGAGCCTTTGTAGGATCTGGGGATTGATAACGATATTCCTTTTATGTCTAAACTGTAACTCACTTTTCAGCGAGTTTATATGGGCATAACCTAAAATTTTCCTTAATTAATTCACAATTCTATTTCCTTGTATTTTGAAATTTCCTATATTAGTGAAGTACAGTACACTACATAACCTCAACAGTCTTGGTTTATGTAGATATCATATTTATTACAATTAAATTTCCTGACATTGCATTTCAAAAGTCATCTTAATGCACATGGTTTTATCTGTTACTATTTCTTCAAGGAGCAAAGCAAGTTTTTGTGCCTTTGATATACCAATACTTTTTATGTGGTCTACATTGTCTAAACTAATTTTCTGCTTAATTGAATTAGTTATCAACTTATTTCATAAATTCAAACTCTTGAAATAAATGAGTTTTATACACATATTCTTTTTACATTTTAACATTTGTATCACATATTTGTGAATATGAATGTGATTTTTTCAATTGTAAAAGTCATACTATTGACTATTTTGATGTTGGAAAGATACTAGATAATCACATATAATTATTATATTTGAAATAAAATTTATCACCATCAATTTTCCTAGTTTGTAGAGAATAATTTTTCTGTATATCCTTATAAGTTTTCCTTTAATCTTTATTTTCTTAGTGGATAATGAACATAATTAAAGAAAAGAAAAATATCTGAGAAAATATATCATTCTTTTATAATCTCCAGATAAAGTACTCCTAAAATAGTTAATACTCCTCTTGTGGATTTAGTATAAAATGTACCCTGAAAATGAACGTATTGGTTGCTTGGTCTCCAATGCAATGTTCTACAGCAGAAGTTTGGGATTCTATGCCATCTGATCTAATGAATTGGAATTATTATTATTGTTGTAATTTTATGGCATTATTTGGAGATGATAGGAGCTAATAAGTAGGCCAATTCGGAACAAATACATTACTGGAAGCATGTCATTGATAGCACATCTTATCCCTGGCCTCATTTTGTCTCTACCTGTGTCTGGGCATCCATCAGTTGGATATCTCTGGTGTTATGCCATTCTGCCATTGTTTTCCTCCCTGTATGCCAAAAAATAATGGTCTAAAACCATGAAGTGAAATAATTTATTCTTCTCTTAAAGTATTTTCTTGTTAAAGTATAGCACATCAATGAAAATTTAATGAATACATCTGTTGACAATGAAAAAGGTAAAGTGCATTAACTTTCTACTAATTTTTTTTCCTAAGGAATTCTGAAAACTCTCTTAGTGGTAGTATGTTTCCTATCTAATTTTGATGGAAATTTATTGAAAGATTCCATTTCTTGTTGGAATTTAAAAAGCATAATCATGTAAATTTCTATAAGGGTTATTCAGTAAGTCTGGAAAAGGCAATGTAATTTTCCTTAAAATGTATTCCTTTTCCTAATTATGTTTAGAAACAGTAAAATTGTATGTTTGTTTAACCAAAGATGAGTCTTCTCATCATTAGTTTAGCCCATTCAAGATTTATAGATGCTACATTCTGTTCTGTGATTTTTGTGCTATGATTCTCAAAGTTAAGATTTTTTTCTCTTTGATATGTAATAATTTCCTTACTTGATTTTTTAAAGATTTTTAAATATATGACTTCATTCAAAGTTTTTATTAATATGCAGTTACAATTGAGGGCTTTTCCAATGGGGTAGTCCTTGTATTATGAAATGTAAGTATACAACAAAGTTGGGGCATGGTGGCACATGCCATTAATCCCAGAACTCAGGACGAAGAGACAGGTAGCTCTCTAAGAGTTCAATGTTGGTATGCTGTATATAGTAAGCTCTAGGCCAGCCAATGGTACATAGTGTGACTTGGTCTCTAAACAAACAAACAAACACAAATATCCACATAAAAATAAGACTTCAAACAAAGATCTTACAAGGAGCCAAGATTTCTACAGTTTCCTTGTTTTTCTCTTAAGCATTATATAGTAATATATTGTGTAAAAAAATGTAGAGTATTATGGATAACATAAAAAGAAATTTAAATGATGAAGACGTTGGCTAAGTACAGATAGTTACCATCCATTTAAAGTTATCAAAATGTAAACTTTCCTGAGCTTGAGATTTCTTATTCTGTGGTTCTATGGCAAAGATCAAGAATATTTGCTAATAAACTGAAAGCTGTATTACTTGCTGTACTCTCATGGTTCTAGAGAGTTGAAGTCACAAAATTTTTGAGAGAACAGAACAAAGTGGTCTGAGTAGAAATGCTCTTGTCATAACAAAGTGTTCTCCAAGTCTTTACTATTAATAGCTTTGTTTCCTGTACTGGAAAAAATGATTTTTGATCTTATGTTTTTGGAAAATATTTCTGTTATAGTTCTTCTTCTGTTACTGTGATAATGTGATGTGGGATTCCTCTCTGTATTCTATGAATACAATTGGTTAATGAATAAAGAAACTGGCTTGACCTGATAGGGTAGAGTAGAGCTAGGTGGGAAAAACTAAACTGAATGCTAGGAGAAAGGAGGCAGAGTGAGGGAGAAGCCATGGAGCCACTGCTAGAGAAAGACACACTGGAACCTTGCCTGTAGGCCACGAGCCTTGTGGTAATATATAAAGTAATGGAAATGGGTTAAATTGAGATGTAAAAGTTAGCCAATAAGTACTTAGAGCTAATAGGCCAAGCAGTGATTTAATTAATACAGTTTCTGTGTGGTTATTTTGGGAGCCTTGGTGGCCAGGAAATGAACAAGTGGACTCTTACAACAATAATGCACTTAGAACAAAAGTAGTCTATGGGAGGAAGGGATTATTTAACATCACATTTCCAGGTCATAGTTTATCACTTATGAAGTCAAGGTAGAAACTCAATCAGGAACTTGATGACAAAGACCGTAAAAGAACACTGCTTGCTGGTTTTCTCACAGACTCGTGCTAACCTCATTTTCATATGCAACCCTGCCCAGGGAATGGCACTACCTACACGGGTCTGAAGACTACCAAGACAATCCACCACAAATATGTCTACTGACTTACATAATGAAGACTCAAGTGAGTCTTTATTTACATAGTAATTACTCAAGTGAGACCATTTTTAATTTTTTTTCTTTTGGTCTGGGCTGTGTCATGTTGAGTGTTGATGCTAACAAGGATAGGTTCAGACATTCATGAAGATCTCCCTTGCTCTTGTGCAGTTCAGGACAGTTGCTATTTTGTTGATAATTGTCAAAAATAGTGGTAATGAAACCTTTGCCTACTAATGTTAAAAAGAAATCTACCAAAGCTTCCTAATCCATCTTCTTATTTGTACTCTTTGTGCCATTAATATTTAAAGCTGTTAAAGTCTACTCAGTATTTTTTTCCACATAAAATACATGGAACTAAATAAATGCAAGTAGTTTGCCATTGATCAAATATCTATTAGCAATATTACTATCTCTAGATCATCAAAGTTCAATCTTGGACAGAACTCATTTTCTCAGATATCAAATTTTACTCAAAAACATTCTTTATTTTTAGTATGTATCTGCATTTTGCCTTCAGTGTACTTTCTTAAACTCTATTCACCCACAAACCTCAATTACATTGGTGAGGCCGACCAAGCTAAATCAATAGCTCTAAGAATGGCAGTCTTCACCTAACCACATTAACACGCCCCCTCCCTTTACAACTCCTGGCAGTTCAATAATAAAATAAATGTTCAGTGGGAGCCTTTATATCTCAGACTTAAATTCAAAATGGAATTGTCAATCAATATGACAATATTTGATGGTAACTTTCTAACTCAAAAAATATGTTCTGACTGCCTGTTGCTATGTCCCCAAAGACTATCTTACAGACTCCCAAATGTCTTACAAAATTACTTTAATTCCATAGAATTAGTAACCTAAGTCAAAGGCTTCTATAGTGATATTTTCTAATAAATGCTTTTCATGACACAAATACTGATTTACAGCAATCAAGCTGAGTGGAAACTTACTTCCAGGAATTAGTTAAGATGGTTGTCCCATAAAAGCACTTGCTGTTTCTCAGAAAGAATGAAATATAGACTTTGTGGGTGTATAGAACTAATTTTAATGTGGGAAAAAAAAACTCCAGAATTTTAGGATATTATTTACAATTTTAAAAATCAGTGAACCTGAACTGGAAAGAATATTAATGTAATCTCCGCAGGAGAGTAAGAGAGATGACAGCTTCCAAGCCACAGGAAGAGAATTGTTTCTGGCTTGTTTTTTCTAATGGTATATTGCACATTTGGCATTTCAGTTAAAATTTTTAATTAGAAATTCTAACTCTTTTAAGTATTCTTAACAACTAACATATTCATATGACCTCTAAATACAATAAGTGTTTAGTAAGAAGTAATGAACTTGAATATTTACATGGCTCTGATCAAAGGATATGGAAATATATTTAAATTAAAATTATGTGGGCATTATGTTAATGTAAAAAGGTGATTCATCTAATTTGGGATGTTTTAATCACTATATTAAAATACCTTTTAAGAGTTCACCACTCTAAACTCATATAAATAGGAGGAATTTTGAATTATAATTTGAAAATATTTTAATATGTTAATAAATAAAATTTGAAAGTAACTTAATCTTTGTTATTTGTAGTAGCTCAAGGAGAAAAGAGTCACTGAGTGTGAAGTACATGCTTTAAAGTTTTATACAGTCATTTTCTTTGAATTGACATATTTCTTTCTGGATGGAGGAGAGAAGTTCATGAAGCTTACAAGACCGAGGAAGCCCAGAATGTTACAAGACTCACAAGTTCCCTCTTACAATGTAGCACAAGCAATGACATTAATGAAGAAGATGGAAGAATTTGGCCAGCCTAGATGTCTGCTCAAGCCTGGAGACCTTTCAGGTGTGAGTGATAGGATGACCGAAGCCACAGTGCTCTCATGGATCCTGTCTAAACCCGGAAGCTGGCTTCAGCAGCAGACTCACCATACTAGAGAATACCATTGTACCTGTTTTAGTCAGTGTTTTACTGATGTGAAAAAACACCATAGCCATGGCAAATCTCTTTTAAAATGCATTTAACTGGGGTTTGCTCACAGTTTCAGAGTTTTAGCGTCATTGTCTTTATGATTGGAAGCATGGCAGTATGAAGGCAGACATGGTGCTGGGTAAGTAGCTGAGAACTCTACATCTGGATCCATGGGTGGCAGGAAGAGACACTGGGCCTAGTTTGAGCTTTTAAAACCCCAAAGCCCACCCGCAGTAACATGCTTTCTCCAACCACACCTATTCCAACAAGACCATACCTCTTAATACCTTTCAAGAAGCATCTCTTCCTAATAACCAAAAATTTAAATATATGTGCCTACAGGGGCTATTTCCATTCAAACCAACACAGCAACTTCTTGGGAAGAATCCAGGCCAGCAATGGTTTCACTCTCTATCCAACATTTCTCTCTTCATAAAATAATAACTACATGTGATTAATCTTTGTTCTTCTGTATCTTCTGTATTATATCATGCAATTATATATTTAACATCACCCTAACTTCTCAAGACAATTGACATTATGATAGTTTGAATGACAAATGTCTTGGGCATTTTATTATTTTCTCACCAGTTGGTAACACTGATTGGTGCGGTTTAGATGGTGTAGCCTTGGAGGAAGTAAGTTATGAGGAATGGCTTTGAGATTAAACATTCCAGTTCACTTTTTCTACTTAATATTTGTGGCTCAAGATGTGAGATCTCAACCTCCGGCTTCTGCAGCTGTGCCTTGCTTATGCTTCCATTATTGCCGCCATGATAAACTCTTATCCCTCTAGAATCAAAACTAAATTAAAACATTCTTCTATAAATTGCTTTGATCATGGTGTTTTATAAAACCGACAAAAAAAATCAATGCCGACTCTTACTTGAAATGATGACAATGGCCTATAGAAAGCCTACAAGTGTTCAAACAATGTTTCATTATGTAATTCTAGTCCTTGAGTTTCTCACAGATTCAGGTAAGTATCTAGAAAGTGTAGTGATACTTTATTTATGATTTAATAAATAAAGATTGTCTGAATATCAGAAGAGCAAAGCTAAGAAACTAGAGGTCAGACAGCGTTGGCACAGCCCTTTAATCACAGGATTTGGGAGACAGAGGCAAATGGATCTCTTTGAGTTCAAGACCACCCTGGGCTACACAAGATCAAAACAAATCTAGATGGTGGGGCCTCACATCTTTAATACCAGTAGTAGGCAGTCATTCCTTTAATCCCAGCACTAGAGGGAATATAAAATGGGAGAAGAGAGAGGCTTAGTCTGGATAGTCTGCTGTCACCCAGGCTCAGTAGTGTAGCATGAGGGCCTGGTGGTTTCTGTCCTCCCACCAGGTCCCACAGTCATTAGGTCCCAAAGAATCACACAGAAGGTCTACATAAGTTATAAAACTGATTAGCCCATTAGCTTAGGCTTTGTATTAGCTCTTATAACTTATATAACCCATTATTCTTATCTATGTTAGCCACATGGCTCAGTACCTTTCTCAGTGGGACAGGTCACATCCTGCTTCTTCGGTGGTCTACACAGGAATGCCGAGAGAGCTTCCTGCTTCCCAGAATTCTCCTGGTCTAATAGCCCCACCTCTACTTCCTGTCTGGTTGACCCACCTATACATCCTGGCTAATGGCCAATCAGTGTTTATTTGAATCATGATTGACAGAATGCAGACAATTCTCCTGCACCACAGTAGAGGTAACACTTTTCTAGTGGCTTAATTGCCTTTCTTTTCTGGCTTTCAGGTTGAATCCCAATATCTGACTCTGGGTTTTCATTATTGGTGCTACAGGAATGAAAATTCAAAGCAAAATATAAGAGATAGAAGAATGGGTGATGTGTCTTTGTTATTTCTCTTTTGAAAAATTATCTGAATAGACAATATAAATAGTAAGTAATAATTTGGGGTTTTTTTTTTTTTGGTTTTTTGAGACAGGGTTTCTCTGTAGCTTTGGAGCCTAACCTGGAACTAGCTCTTGTAGACCAGGCTGGCCTCAAACTCACAGTGTTAGCATACCGCTGCCTCCTGAGTGCTGGGATTAAAGGCATGCACCACCACAGCCTGACAATAAGTAATAAATTTTAATGACGGTAATGTAACTTGGTGGGAAAAGAAACTCCTGGGTCCATCAGGTAGTTGAGTAAGAATACCCGTGCCAGGGTTAGGCTACCTCCTCATAAACTATTGGTAAGGAAACCTTTTAAGACCACACAAGGGATGAAGGATATTGTTGTTGCTGTGGGTTGCCAGGCAGAGATGATGCTATGTTTCTAGTGCTTGAAGACACCACATGAGGAAATCAAGCTAGAATTGATCTGGCAATTTCCTCTCTATGGAGCTTCTACAGTGCTAAGGAGGTGCCACATAGGTGGTTGCAATAGAATCATCAGAAACAGTCTTGCTTGACTATGCACCCAGATGTTGCACAGCAAATATGGAACATAAATACACACAACAAACATACAAATTGTGCCCACTGGTACACTAGTGGCAAAACTGCTGTGGATACAATCAATTTGTTTTTCTTCGGACTTAAGGCTTAGTCTGCAAGAGGGAACTCAAATATGTTACTATAAGCCAAACAAAAATCCCATGGGTAGGGGGTCTATAGGGCCTAGTTGTAAAGCAACTTCTATTGTTTTGTCAATGGGTGTGTGTCTGTCAAATTGTACTCTAAACTGTTTCAATTACTGATTCTATCAACCATTGTCAGTCATGGAGAAAACTACTTTTGCAAATGGCAATCCATTGCAGATACTCACAGTAATCAAACAACTGTGAAGTGACTGTGGGGATAGCATGGTGATCTGAAATGGAAGAAAATAATCAGACATTCCACCTGTGGCTTTGGAAATATAAGAGGTAAGAGAGTACAAGTGTAAGAGTTGGAAGAAGGAGTTGTATGCTGTGTTTTCTTTTTCCAAACTGACGAATTTGCTTCTGGAGGGAAAAGAGATGATAATGCAACTTAAAAGACTTAGATGACTAAAGCAATTTACCAGATTTGAGAGCTTCACAAATGCACCCATCACAAGATTCTTTCCCAGAGTTACAAAAGCAGTAAGCCAATGCTAGGGAGAAGAGACTGGCTACCTACACTTCCTGCAAATTGTGAAGAGAACTCACAATGTGGTTTTCATGCTGAGTTGGAGTTTTGGAAGATGTAGCTTTCCTTGAGTCACTCATTGTGTTAACTACTTGTCTTATGGTTGTAAATAAAAACACCTGGCAAAAGCAAGGAAGAAAGGTTTTTCTGGCTCATGGTTCTAGGATGCAGTCCATCACCTTGTGAAATCCTGTCAGTCCACACTTGCGGCAGCTAGTCATCTTGTATTTGTATTCTGGAAGTTGAGAATTATGATTACTGGCCCTCAGCTAGCTTTTTCATTTTTATGCAGCTGATGACCCAAGCCCCAGGAATGGAGCTGACCCCTTTTATAGTAGATCTCTGCATCTCAGTTAAACTAATCAAGATAACCTCTCCTAAGCATTGCTATAACCCACACAAACTTGACAATTTCTCACAGAAATTCTCATAGATTTGTCTCCAAGTTGATTCTAGATTCAGTTAAGTCCATGATCAGTATTAGTAATCTCACCCCTTGGCCTTCTTGCTACAATCAACTGTAATAATCTCACTATTTCACTAAAGTAGACTTTCTCAAACCTCAGCCATCTTGCTACAATTAACCCCAAACGCCTCCCTATTTCACGAAAGTAGACTTTGGCAGAATAGTACTTTGGCCTGTGATCAGTCTTCCATCAACAGAAAATAGACATTTGTTCATATATTCCCGGAAAATGTCACAGAATATTCTCCTTTACATCATAAATTTTCATTCTGAATGCATTTTCTTGACCTTGTATGTCTTATCTTTATAGTAGACTGAACTTTGTACATGATAACCTCGTTGTATCATTGCTTCATTTGTTCATTCATCAGTAATAAATTTCTATCACTTAAATACCTGGCTAGGAGGAGGTAGAAAAATTGATAATCAAAATGTTGCAGTGACTTTCAAAAGAACACAATCAACCCGCTACTTCTTTCTCTTGATTGATTACCATAAACATTCCCTGGTAGGCCTGACTGAAGAAGCCAGGTATTCCTGGTGAACTACCCTCTATGTTTACCCCAGTAGATAAAAGAAGCTTTCTAGGTGCTATACTAACACACTTTTCATTTAACATTTATATTGCTAAGTTGTGTTTATTTTTTATTATAAAACTAAAAAGAAAGGCTATATTACATACCCCGTGTATATACACTACTACATATATTAATTGGTTATGTGAAGTACTCTCATATTCTGACACAAAATCTATCTTTTGAGTGTGTATTAAAATGTAATTTGTTTTCCACTATGATTATGTATATATGCTGAGTGCTGTTATTCTCCATTGATGTAATTCAAAATGTGTTAAAGAACAGTAGCTAACTTACACAGACATGAATTGTTAAAAGAAACTGTATTTTCTCTTAGCGAACAAATTTTCCTGTTTGCAGTACTTTTGCAAAGTTTATAAAAAGTGAGAACAGTTTTCAATTGTTATGTGTGCTAACAAAGCATTCAACCTGAATTCAGACACACGTCTGCTTAAGCTTCAGATGAGTCATTTCACTCTGAGACACTAGTGGTCCACAGGTTCCTCATTGGGAGAATGGATACATTTACCTTTCTGGCTTCCTATGGGAAATAAAGTTGCATGTTCATGGATATGTTAAGATAAGCAAGGCATTCCAACATCCCCAGTCTTTAGGATGATGCCACTTTAATTTATGTGGAACTTCCTTCTCCACAGCACTGACCTAGAGTCAGTCTTCTGTAGAAAGGCCATTGTACACACACCTGCAGTCTGCTTCTCCAATTATCTAGGCATCTCTAAATCTAATCAAAAACTATGATGAGCCATCATTTGTTTTGTTCATAAAAAATTGAATTTTGTATATTACAAATATTTTAATTAAGCTAACATATACACACAAACACACGTGTGGTGATGGAGACTTTCTGAATCCTGGCGGTACAGATACTATAAGAGTAGGCACATGGGGAAGGTATTTCCAGAATTGTAAAAGTTTTACTGATGATAGATAAATAGAAGTGGAAAGGTCTGGCACATTCAGACATCCAGAATACAATGACATATTATAAAAGTTAAAATTTTTCTTGTGAACCACTAACTAGTCTTCCTAGCCAAATATTTTATGTATAGGTAAAATGATGTTCGATTTTTGAGGTTTTATTTTCCTCTGGATTAGATACAATTTATTGAATATTTTATAATACCCTGATAATTGAACCACAACCTGTTATCTATGAATGCAGCTCAAATATCTTGTACTTATTTGTTGCATAAATTGCTGTTTTATTATTGTATTTGAATAAATAAATTTTTATTTAGAAGTTATGTTGCTTCTTTTATGTATCTTATTGGAAATGACCCAGACACTGGAGAACAAGCATTTGAGAAGAGTTTATTTTTACCCTATCTGTACACTTTACAATTTCAAACTCTTTATCTCCACGAGTTCTCATTTGTAGTCTGTCATCATCCAGAAGGCTCCTCATACCCTTGATCAAGAGGAGAAAGGTTAAGCTTTACTTCTAAAACAGAACCTGAAAGAACTTGATAAAAGACAAGCAAAGTCAGGGATCATTAATCACTATCACACAAGAAAAATATTTTTTAGAAAGTAAAGTATCAGAAATGTAGCATTCCCATTTGGAAACTTTCCTTTTCGTCTTTATTTTCACACTTTGAAAAAGCTAAACCATCAGGGTGGACAATTTTTGAGTTACTAAATTTGTTTACATCATAAAAATTTGTTTTTAAATGTAATAAAAATTTGTATTGAAAATATAATTTCAAGTGCCACAATGAGTTTAAAAATAATGTATCATTAATAAGCAATGAAAGGTTATTTTTTGGCAAATAGAGAAAGCTAGTGGTTTGAAAATATAAAATTTTCTTACTTTCTTCCATATATTTTTGTATGATTTCTTTATATCCATCTGCAAACGGACAGTGTTTCCCTGTCTGTTAAGGCTTTTGGGAGAAATATTAAAGCTTCATTGTTAAAAATGTCAATGAAGCAAGTGATGGACTACATGGCATTCATAATTAGGAAAAGTTGGGGATATGATTGGGATAAAAATAGGGGGTTTTGTGTGTGTGTGTGTGTGTGTGTGTGTGTGTGTGTGTGTGTGTGTGTGTGTGTGGTGTTTTACAATAAAAGAAAGATTGACAGTAAAAGAGTTTATTCTTCATAAGTAAGAATATAGACCAAATTTCAACCTCAAAGAACAAGATCTTGCTTGAGCCAGTGTGTCCAACTATGAGGTTTGGAATGTGACCTTTTCCATTTATAAAAATGAGGAGATCATTGGAATTGGACATAATTGTGTTAATCAAAACAAAGCTAATTCTCGTGTTTTGAAACTGCTCCACATACATGCTTACTTCCTCAAAATGTATCACGGAAAGTACCTTTGAAGAGAATTTGGTTTGGGCTGATTATTTTTTTCTTATTATTCTCATTCCATACATCCCAACCACAACCTCTCTGCCCTCTCATTTTCTCCCACCTACCTTCTACCACAGATCCACAGTTCCCTCTTTTCCCTTCCAAAAAGAACAGGCCTCCCAGGGATATCAACCAACAGATATAACAAAACACAATAAGAATAGGTATAAACCCTCATAGTATGGCTGGATGTGGCAACCAGTAGTTGAAAAAGGGCTCCACGAGCAGGCTAAAAATTCAAAGACACCCCACTCCCACTGTTAGGAGTGCAAAAAACAACCCCAAACAAAACAATTACAGCATATTAGTAGAGAGTCTAGCACAGAACCATACAGGCCCTGTGATTGCCGCTTTCAGTCTCTGTGAGGTCCTATGAGCCTTGCTGTGTTCTCCTGTTGTCCTCAACTCCTCTGGTGTCTACAATCCTTCCTCCCTTTCTTCTGAGAAGTTTTCTCCAGTGGCGCCTATTGTTTTGCTGTGGGTCTCTGCACCTGTTCCCTTGTGTTGTTTTTTTTTTTTATGCCTAAGGATGGCTGGGCTATGAATAAAGCAATAGGAAACTGTTAGCACCACAGTTGTGGGTGTGCTTGTTTACACATGCAAACTATGTAAAACAAGAACTGGGTAAATGCAGGAATAAATTTATACACAAATAATAATGTCTCTATATAATATAAATCGAATCCTCATCATTAAGTGTTAAACCACTGCGTCATAAAAGAAAGTGAGCAAGAACTATGAGTATAGTTTTGTGCAGCTGTAAAAGAGTTGTGTTTTTGGTTAGCAAGGAATAAGTGTGTCTATCCCTTTAAAGTGAAGATTTCAGAATTCTTCATCTTATTTCTTGAATGTCTCTAGCATTTCATTACAGTGCCTATACATATTCTAGTGATCCACTTTGATATCTCAGGTTGGTGTCTAGAACATAAAACCTGCTAAACACTCACTGCTATTGTTACTTTGCCAGTTCCAGTCCTTTTATTTGCACAATTATTTTAAAGGATATAAAAATTTCCTTTTCAGTTATGCATGAAATTTAAATGCTGTCATTTAATATTATTATTGGTATCATTCAGCTATTTTATTTTTTAAATATCAATAAAATAATTATTTTCAGTAATATTAATATGAGTTTAGACAATAGAATTAGAAATTGAAACAATTATAGCACTACAAAATTTCTTAGATTCTTTTCAAATTGAACATTTCCTTCCATTAAATGTAGAAAAAATAATCTTGAAGCCTAGAATGGGGGAAAAATCCATTATTTTACTGAACACTTTTTAAGTAGAAGGGTTTACAAGAGTAAAAATAATCATTCTTGCTATGCCACAATTAAAACAGAGTCCCGTAGATAAACATTACGTTAACTGTAGAAAATATGATTGCAATGTTTGATATTTGCAAGGCATTATATATAAAGTGGGGGGATACCTAAGAGAAAGATAAATGAGGTGAATAAGAATTTAGAGAATGGAAAGCTTAAATAGTTAATAAAAACTTACTTTAATTCATTAAAAACATACAGGAGACATAAATAAATGGAGGTTAGGTAATTTGAAAAATTACCTCATCACAAATATTGGAAAATTAAATATAAATAAGTATTTTTATAATTGTAGAAAGATAGTAATACACTGGGAAAAAAGTGCATTGGTGGAATTCCCTGATTCTATTTGATTGACTAGAAACAACAAATGTATATTCTGTAAGGTCCTGTTGTGCTCCTGGGTTCCTAATTGAAAGACGATTTCCACAGTTCTTAGTGGACTGGAAAAGGATGCTCACTGAACCACTGCTGCCACTGAGGCTGTTTGACATGTTGGCGGATGCTTTGTGACCTCAAGAAAATACCTCATCAAAAGAACTTGCTGAAGGGAATGTTGTTTTAGGTTAAGATTATATCTGTTATGAAGTGTGGGGAGCCAAGCAGTTCATGTCATGGCAGACACAAAACAGAGAGAAGAACAAGTCCACACTGTAAGTCAAGAATTCTATGCCTTCCTTTGTTCTATCCAGGTCAATAGCCTGTTGGATGGTATCATCCACATTCAAGAAAGCATGTATATGTTCAGGCATCAAAGATTACACTAAGGAGGTGAGATTCTATAATGTCAAATACTTTAGTTAGTGCTAGAACACAAAATTTGATTCATAGATGAGCATAATTTTCAAAACTGTTGGTGAGTAGTAAAGAGTAACAGAAAGAGACCTATAAAACATTGACAATTATGTAAACTCAAAGACAGGCTTTCTCTTCTTTATATTCTTTATGTGTTAAGGTATAGATTCACATATAAGGAATCTTAGGTAATACATTTTTTCAGGTACTGATGGAATTTTAAGATTTTTTAGAGTTGAGAAAGAAATGATGCAACTAGGACTGAAGGGAATAACACAAAATAACAAAATTAATGTATCTGTTAGGCTCATAATATGTAAAATGCTGTCATTGAACTGTGTAAGCTGTACCCTCAGAATCCAATACTTCAGGATTCAAAGTATTCACCTTAATATCAGACAAGACTTTAATTTAAAAATGTAGTCACAAAAGTATAAATTATGCTCCTATGCTGGAGAGTTTTATGTCATCTCAACACAAGTTAAAGTTATCTGAGACGAGGGAACCTTAATTAAGAAATTGCCTCTATAAGATCAGACTCTATGCAAGACTGTAAGGCATTTTCTTAATTAGTTTGATCAGGCAAGCCCCAGCCCACTGTGGGTAGTACCATCACGGGCCTGGTGGGCCTGGATTCTGTAAGGAATCAAGCTGAGAAAGCTATGGGGAGGGAGCAAGCAAGTAGGTAGCACCCCTCTGTGAATAAGCTCCTACCTCCAGGTTCCTGCCCTGTGGGAATTCCTGTCCTTACCAATTTTGATGATGCTTTGGAATGAAATAAACCTTTCATCCAAAGCTGCTTTTGGTCAGGGTGTTTTATCACAGTAAAAGTAAGGCAAGTTGGTACCAGAAGTGGGACATTATAGTGATAGACCTGACCAAATTTTGGGCAGGATTATGGAAGAACTTTGGAACTTTGGTCAATAAGAACCATTGAATGTTGAGAGTTCAATGGGCTGTTTTGTCAGAGCTCTGAAAATAAGAATGTTATGAGCAGGGCAGAGGATAGAGACCTGGAGGTCTGGCTTATGAAATTTCAGAGGGAAGCAAGGAATCTACTAGCATATTTGTGTGAAGAATGTTGGGTCTCTGATCAGTTGGAGCTGAAAAATTATCTGTGATTTGCAAGAGTCCAGAACCGCCAATGTAAAATTGTGTGTGTGTGTGTGTGTGTGTGTGTGTGTGTGTTTCTAGAAGGGGTTTCTCTGTGTTGCTCTGGCTGATAGGAACTCATTCTGTAGACCAGTCTGGCCCTGAACTCAGATATCCACCTGACTCTGCTTCTTGAGTGCTGGGATTAAAGGAGGGCACCACCACCACCTTCTGGCATAAAATCCTTGTTTTACTGGATCAATTAATACTGTTTAGCTAGAGCTGAGAATTAGTGGTGATAAGAAGAGCCCATTATCACTGAGGTGAAATCTTTGGGAAGTGTTTCCTATGAGTCAGAACATAGAAACTGTGCTTCAGAGGTGTCCACACTTGCACCTTACACTGAGAGCCAACCTTGGAAGTGTAAGAGTTACCCAGATGGAAATGGGTTCTGAAGAAGAGATTCTAAGGCATGGCACTGTGAGAGAACAGAGAAGCCACTGGTGAAGGTACAGCCTCAGTAGCATTTCAGGTCTCAGGATTGAAGAGGTCATGCAGAGAAATTGAGGCTTGGCACTAAGAAGAGAGCCCAGGAGAGGCTACTGGCGAAAGTTCAGCCTAGCTAGCAGCAGAGACCCCAGCAGTTTTAAAAATGCCAATACCAAGTATGACCACTAGGAACAGCAGCGGGCAGGGCTTAGATGCCAAGCTGTGACTGCTCCAGAAGATAGAGCCGGAGAAATTACCCAAGAACCCTGGAGGAGCCCAGAAAATCATGCATGTATCCCAGATAAGTGAACATTGAGTTAGTTACACTGTTGGAGTTTGATTTCTTTCTTTGTTCAGATTATTTCTGTGCCTTGGTTCTTTTCTAGAAAAAAGTATTTAACTTAATTTTAAATTTTACAGACGTCCACAGCTGAAAGGCTTTGAACTTTTAAAGGAGATTTTGGATTTGTAAAGAGATTGGAATTTTAAAGAGACTGAATTTTTAATGTACTTGAATTTGTAAACAAATTATGGAACTTTTCAAGTTATTTATGTTTTTTTAATGTGAAATATTGGGGGGAAATGAGGAAGGAAATATTTATGTCAAGTGTGAAAATCGTGTTGGAGAGTTTTATGTCAACTTAACATAAATGAAAGTCATCTGAGAAGAGGGAATCTCAATTAAGAAAATACATCTATAAGATGAGGTTGTAGGCATGCCTGTAGAGCATTTTCTTAGTGATTAATGGGGGAGGGTTCAGTCCACTGTGGGTGGTGCAATCCTTAGGCTGGTGGTCCTTAGTTCTATAAAAAGCAAGCCGAGAAAGCCTTGGAGAACATGTAAGCAGCACCATTCCATGGAGGACTCGGTGTGGTCCTGCCTTGACTGCTTTTGACAACGAACTGTTATATAGAACCATGGGCAATATAAACCCTTTCCTAATGAACAATTTCCTAGGACAATTATAGACTGTAGATCCCAAATAACTTAAAGAATGATTATATTTCCAAAGGTAATAACTTTCTTTGTTATACTTATATATTTCATGCTATGTCAGTAATTCACATTTGAAATGATTTAAATTATAATTCTATTAAAAGTGTGTTTATGTCTGTGTATGTACTTCCTAACAAAGTATGAATTAAAGAACATCTGCCTTAGGTACATAGCAACTTGTAAGTTTGAACTACATGATTAATAATAACCAAATAACATAATAGAAAGTACAGTTGGACTGGAAATTCCAAGCATATCTACATTTCATCAAAGATGTTGGAATACATGATCACTTCTCCCCATCTCCCTTCAACTTGTTCTTTCTCTCTATCTCTCCATCTCCCTGTCTGCCCTGCTCTGTCTGTCTCACTATGTGTGTGTGTGTTTTTTTTCTTTCTTTGTCTTCCAGAAAGTCAATAGAGTTTACACACATTCATTTAGGCTACAATCAATATTTATTGTTAATAGTCCTTTTACTTTGTTTCTAAAGCATTCAAGTGCTCACTGTAATGAGATTTTAAGTACTGGCCTAAGGCAATACAGATTTGTCATAAATAAGGAATTAGCTCCTGTGAAAAGAACAGCACATTAACATGCATCAGGTGACATCAGTTTTCTTAAGCTGGACAAAATGTTAAGTCTCACATTATTATACATTTTGTGCTATTTAATATTTTCAACTGCTCACCACAGCAGCACATATACTAAATTGAAAGGATACAGAGAAATCATCAGGGTCTTTGTTAATGAATGACATGCAAATCCATGAAGTATTCTATTCTTTTTTTTTTCAGAATATACTGTTTGAAAAAAATACATTTTCAATTAAAAAATTAAAATTTCAAAATTTACTATTGGCTAATGCATGCAAAGACCAAATGTCTATGATTCTTAAAGTCTTTTTAATCTAACCCCTAATGGATTAGAGACTGTCCAAAAAGTCAAACACAACAGAGCTAAATGAAACAAGGAGAGAATGACAGGAGAACTGCCCTGGTTTTTGATTTCCTTTTCTCAGTGTTTGCATTTTGTGTTAGTTATTTTTGCTTTTTTCTTTTTCTGACTCTTACACATTCCATCACTTCTCAGTAAGGATGCCAAATTATGAATCCATCATGAGAAAACTATCCACTGATTAAAACAGAGGCCCCAGAACACAATCATATTTCTGAAACTCCCCATTGGCATCCAAGCTCAGAGTTCTGGGACCAAGAAGGACAGTTCATACTCAAACCCTGTACTGTCTGAGATAAACAACTTTAAAGTGTGGAAGGGTTTATTTCAGCTTACAGTTTTCAAGGTTGTGGCAGAAGGATCCTCTGATTCAAGTCCATGCTAAAGAAGAATATTATGGCTATAGGAGCTTCTGACATAGTTTGTTATAGAGTTCCTCACCCTGCAGAAGATAGCAGGAAGCAGAGAAAGGTGACAGAAAGGGGCCTAGGATGGGTTGACAGGAGTCCAATGACATCATACTTCCTATCACTTCTTAGTCAGGCAACCAAGTTAAGAATCCAGGGAGCAGAGCCTTCAGAATCCAATCACATCACTAAAGCTCCTCAGCTGACATCCAAGCTCTCAATTCTCCTATGACACATTTCACATTCAAATTCTAAACCATTTGAATTATCTGAGAGGAGCTTAATGTGATGACATCAATTCTCCATTTACTTCCTCCCTTGACCACCAAGGGTAGAACAAGTAGAACAAATATGGAGAACACAGCAGGTATCCACTGGATGTCTAGAGTGGTGCTTCCAAAAGATCCTGGAGGGCCCTACTCTGTGGAGGAGAGACAGTCACTTTGCATGTTGGCCCCACTTTTAGCAACTGGTGGAAGTAGGTGTCTCATGATCCAAGAAAGAGAACTGAAAAGATAGAAAGCCCTGTCTTGTTTTCTCAACCTGCAACATTTAAAACTAAACTAGATGAGAGCTTGGACAAGGAAAGTAAGGTTTTTCATAAATGGAAGATAAAGATTTGATAATGGCTGTTATTTGATTCTACAGAACCAGTAAAACAATTTATTTAACAAATGTTTAAAACATGTATGAAAAGTATCTTACAGTTACCTTTGAACCAAGATGAACGGGGGGGCCATATGTAGGTCTAGAAACTAGAGTTCGCTTCTTTCCCTCCTTCACAGGGACCTAGGATAAAGATGTTCACTCTTCAATTGATAACCCTAATTCCTCTCCAGTTTAATGAACACTCATATACATTACAATGTTATGAAAAGGTTTCTGCACCAAATTTTCTAAAAGTTCAAGTTTTCAATTCAAATATCATGATTATGTTTTATTTCTAGAATTTGGACATAGCTGGAATATCGAGATAGGGGTTACCACGAGCTAAGTGTGGGTATAGCAAATGGTGTGTGTCTTTGTCCACTGAGATGGTTACCACCAGAGTTCCATGAACTGGGTAGCTTATCAAGTACACAAAATTAATTTTTACATTTTCAGAGGGTATAAAGCACATGACGAAGGTGCCAGGAGATTTAGGCTCCCATGGGATCTATTTAATTCATGGTAGAGTTTTAAAAGAACATGATGATGGGTTTTCAGTTATTGAACAAAGTCTCTGAGAGAATTAATTTATAACGGGAGAGGGTAGCCCCAAGCTGAGGACCAAGTTGTCCTCCATGCGGATTTAGGAACATCCAGACACTATCATATGAGGACAGTTTAGCTGAAGGGCACATTCTTTAGGATTTTTCACCAAACGTAGTAAAAGTACATAGTTCTGTCTATTTCAGATGTACAACAGCAAGAATTCAGCTATCAGGTCAAGTCCTAACAAGGGAGTGTGTATTTTCCCCACAGCTCCTCCACTTTACTTTTTTAAAACCAGAAGGTTGTTAGGAAAGTGGACAGTTGTAAGCTAACTGCAATCTACAGATAAAGGAAGTGGAGTCATGTGGCAGAATCACATAACAGACAAAGCTGTTTTCCTGACCTTTAACAATTTAGCACAAACTTATATAAGAAAGTTTAAATTAACCTATTATTTATGTTAATTTTTATATAAGACAATGCCTCACTATGTAGCTCTGGTTGTTCTAGAATTTGCTCTGCATCCCTAATTGACCTGGAACTCAGAGATAAGTGACTGCAACACTTTCCCAAGTGCTCCCTCCTCCCCGTTCCCAGTGAAAGCATGGAGATTACTAAAGACTAAGAAGGTGGAAATCATGCACTGCACAAATAACATTATTGAAAAAAAGACTGTTACTATATATATATGTATGTATGTATATATATACATATATATATATATATCTTCCTTAGTACTAAATATATGTTTTGGTTAAATTCCTTTAAAATCAGTAATAATATATTATGATAATTGAAATGTGCTTTTGACAAAAAAAAGAGTATTTTTCTCTTTTTGGCCAATATTGCTTCAAATATTAGTTTAGAATTCAAATGGATTAAGTTGTTTTCTACAGATTCTATGATGGGTTTTGATTCATCTAGCTGGAGCAACTGGATTATTCATATTATATTGGGTTTAGAAGGATTAAGACTGTGGAAGGGTAGTAATTGCAGTCCTGTGGTCATTTGGCAGAGATAGTTAAGAAAATAATTTAATCTGAAATGATAATGTTTATCTTCAACTATGAATTAAGATAATAGGTTTTAAACAACATATAGATGTGTATATACATATATAATATATGTGCATATTTATACAAATGTACATATGGCAGAGTATAATATACACCAAAGAAAACAAGAAAAGCTAAATAAGAAATGATATGAGCAAGGATTGGAGACAGGTAGAGACGAATTATGATAGGGGACATAAAGTAATAATTCTATCATGGACTTTTCAACATAAATATAAAGTTGAGTGTGAAGTTCTCTTACATTAGAATGGATATTCTAACCTTAAAAAATTTATTGAGAAACTTAGACTTAAGATACTGTTAATATCAGTGCTATGGTTTTATTTCCAAAAATTTATTCTAAATCCCATTAAAAATAAAAGAAAAAGCACATATCTTGAAACATGTAGCAATTTTATTGTTACATTATTAACTTTGAATTATTAATATTTTAATTATTTAGTCCTTTGCAACAAAACATATTAACACATTTTATATACCTCTTGTCTTCATAATATTATTTTTGATGAATTCTTGTCATCCTATTATTATACTTTAGAAATTTAGAATAAGGACATTAGGGCTAGAGAGATGGATCAGCAACTAAAGCATCCTTCTTTTGAAGACTTGACCTAGAATATGATTTTATATATGCTTGTAAGACACCTATATCCATATATTTTTAATGAGGAGATAAAATTGACTGTTTCAAGTAAGACTTCCAATTTTACTGATCAATTTCAATTACATTATTTCATATGTGTCCAGGTTTATATGATAATAATGATTTGGTATGATCAATATGAGGGAGATCAGATATCAAGCATTGGGACGTCATGTGTATATGTGTTGTAAGTGTATATTTAGATCAACTCCTTTTTAAAAATAATTTTAAGTTGACAGCATGGATTTCTTCATTTCTATTCTCCTAGTCTTTGCCAAAGCCAAGCAACATGTAAAGTTTATTGTAAAATAGAAAATGTCTAAACCCGCCTCTTAGCTGAAGTTCACCTTCACTGTTTATTTTCTTTATATTTTAATAATATATGCCATACACAGCTCCATGATCTCACAATCTGGCATTATTGGTGAAATTCTTTCAGAGAAAAACTTTGTCCTTATTTTTTTTACAGCCACATATAGTAAAGAATCTGGGGCATAAAAGACAGTGGGTGGAACACAGGTTAGACTATCATAACAATTTCCAAGCTTATAGATCTGTCTGCATTTAAATAAACTGATCAGAAAATATAAACTACCAGTTTATGATTTTATTTCCCACTTCCATTAAAATAATCTTCTCAACCTCTTTTGTCTACTTATTCCTGTGGTGTCATTTTTCCCTTTCTAGAATAAAATGAAACAATATTGGGGCATTGACTGCTTTGAATTATGGGGCAATTGATTATGTCCTTGTTTGCTTAACTGAGGCTTGGAAATGACCTTTTGCCTTAATTTAGGTACTTCTTATAATACAGTACTATGTAATAACTGAAATCAGTTAACTAAAGAAGCTACTATCATACAATGAAGGATTAACTACAACAACCACCAAAACAAAAGGACACCTACCATAGTGATGTTTGCCATTGTAGTCTCTTATTATTATGTGGTTTTTAACATGACTTTTAACATAGCTCTATTAAATCAATAAGCTCTTTGAAAAGAAATGGTTTTGAAGGAAATTGTGCGATGCAGCAAATTTATTTTCCATTCATTTGTATTGCCCCAGTCATAAAAGAATGGCTTTATTTGTCCATCTAATCTATTCACCTCTTCTAGCATGCTTTTGCTTTTGAAGAACTAAATCTCAAGCAAATAATATAGCCTGTTGCTATTGTCTACAAATTACAATGGAGCTGAGTAGCATTTTCCCACTCTTGAAACACTGCTCCTTTCTCAAATATATCTGATCTTAATCACCTGCTTTGACTCCCATTTTCCAATAAAAGAAACAAATCAGGCTGTGTTTCCTAGCCTCACATACATTTAGTTGGCTTTGCTTTTTTCATAGATGAATAATAATAATAATAAAATCTTCAGCCTTTACCAACAACATTTAATGTTTAACCTGAATTTTGAAAATGAGAAAAAAAAAACAAGGCCATGGCTCTTTCATAATATCCTTTGATGGTGTGGGAGGTCCTTATGTCTATGTGTTGCTTTTATTAGATAATGAATAAAGAAACTGGCTTGGACTATAGCAAGGTAGAACTTAGGTGGGGAAAGCTAGGCTGAATGCTGGGAGAAAGAAAGTGGAGTCGGAGAAACCATGGAGCCACTGCCTGAGAGAGACACGGTGAAAGTTTGCTGGTAGACCACGACCTTGTGATGATGAACAGATTAATGGACATTTGTTAAATTAAAATGTAAGAGTTAGTCAATAAGAAGTTAGAGCTAATAGGCTAAGCAATAATTTAATTAATATTGTTTCTTTGTGGTTATTTTGAGGCTGAGCAGCCGGGAACAAACAAGAGACCTCTACACAACAAATGGGCACTTCAACATGGTCAACTATATGCACATAAAACCTGAGAAAGCTTGAAAAGGAATTCTAGACACTAAAAAACCTAGTTTAGCTGCATTTTTCCCCCAAATAGGCTTTGGTGCTAGTGACATTCTTCAGCTTCTTTAAGAGAGGTTTTCCTTATTCAGAAGTAGCAGAGAAAAAGCCACACAGCTTTGAAACGGTTTCTTGGGCCATGCTACCAGCATGAACTCTGACTCTTTCTGGAGTTCTGGCTATGGAGCATTTAAATGGGGTTTGTGAGTGGAGTGCTACAACTTGCTTAGTGGCAACATAGACCTGCTGTGACTGGACACTGGATCTGGGTGGAGAGAATGGCTCTCAGGGCCAACGAATGGACCTCCTCAGATGTGATGGACTGGGTGGAGGAAGCAAGCAGTGCCATATTTGCTCTAGCAATGCCAAAGCTTAGGTTTTTAAGAAGCACTTAGCAAGTTAATAAGCAATCCTGTTCAGAAAATAATTATAAATTCACAATAAAGACAAATCCGGATGGAAAAGACTTCTAAATGGATCACAGTGTTGGATTTATTACATAGGCTTAAGAGAGAGAAGAAAAAGAATATAGACAGTTTTAAAAAGAAGTATTTTTTTAAAAAAGGTAAAGTCTTTAAAGAGACAGAGTACAGATAGTCATAGATTAAAAGAAGTAAAAAATAAGACATGTAAAGATGGAATATACACAAAGAGTCTGGATTATGTATCGTATGGTAGTTTCTTTGAATTTTTTGACTTCAGAGAGACATTTGATACTGGGGACACCTAAGCCAAGCATACATATATACTTTAAAGGAATCTTGATTTAAAAATATGGGTCTAAGGATTTGTTGCTTTGAAAAAGAGGTTCTACCTATGTTTCCACAGACAATGAGAACATTTGGATTTCTTCCAGACTAATGTGGTTTGATGGACCAAGACCCTCTAAAAGGTCACCTTGAACAGCTCTCAAAAAAATTACTTCACCCAACAAAAAGCAGGAAGGATTTTGGAAAGGAAAACACCCAAATTCCAAAATACTCTTTATAAATATTTGTTTATATTTAAAGAGGGATGTGATATAGAGAATTGCATTGGTATTGATCTGGGTTTATTGAAATTTTGTTATATGTATATTTCTGCTCTTGATTAAGGTATTGTGTTTGTGCACATCATCTAAAAATGACTTTTCATGACAATGAGACAAGCTGCTCCTGGCAGAACCAATCTACTTCAAGAGGAAAATGGGTATCAAAGAGGCTCCCTGTGGAGTTTGGTAGCCATTTAGGCAAGAAATTGCTCTTGCCTGGACTGCTTGATTGTATGAAGTTGGGTGAAATTGACAGGCAGTAACCACAGAGAAATGACTGTTGAATTTGCCTAAAGGTGAGACTGTTCTTTCGGATTCCTGCTTAATAAATATATCTGTAGATAATCTGCAAGACACAGAAAAGAAGTGTCTGACAAACTGCCAGTATAGGTGGAACTGTCTTTGAAATTTCCTGCTTCATGGAAAAGTCTACTCGATACTACGGGCCTGTAGGCTGATGACGGATGCCCCAATGATACAGAAAAACTTTGGTTGATTGTCCAGGTAGCAAGATGTCTCTGTAAATTTTTGTGTTCTGGAAGTTGCTTACAATGCACTTCCTGTTTATTTGGGTAATATTATATCCTTCTGGAGTCTTTGGTCAAGTTGAAGAAGTTATAGTTACAATTTTCCTTAGTTTTGATAAAAGATAAAGTAGAAATAAATATTGGAACTGTAATTCTTGCTTGATACCTGTTTTGTTATATGTAATTTTACTATGTTAAAGTTAAAAAACCTTCCTTTTTATTTAAACAGAAGAGGGGAGGTGATGTGGGATTCCCCTCTGTATGCTGTGAATACCACTGGTGAATAAACAAGCTGTTTTGGACCTGTGATAGGGTAGAGTAGAGCTAGGCAGAGAAAACTAAGCTGAATGTTTTGAGAAAGGAGTTGGCGTCACGGAGAAGCCCTGCCAGAGAAAGACACACCAGAACTTTGCTGGTAGGCCACAAAGCTCATGGTAAAATATAAAATACTGGAAATGGGTTAATACTAAATGTAAGAGCTAGCTAGCAATACACTTAAGTGATTGGCCAAGCAGTGATTTAAATAATATAGTTTCTGTGTGATTATTTTGGGAGTCTGAACAGCTGGGTAAACAAGCAAGCGGCTTCTTACTACACTTTGATAAGTTGATTCATTTATGAAACAAAATGTCAAGGTGAGAAATCAAAAAAACCTCCAAATATGGAGTGAAAGATGCTTATTTCTTCTGATTAATAGTGATTATATTAGATGGAGTTTGAATTATACATACTGGTTGGGAAATAAAAATAAGAACTAAAATATAAGTTCCCTAAATATAATTTTTGCAATCTCTTGGTATAGTAAGAGACTGGTACAACTGACTGAAAAAGTATATTTCTTAACCTCTGGATAAAGTTTATTCATTACCTTTTATTCACTATATTTCATATAGTAACCTATTGAAATAACATTTTCCTCTGCTTAGAATATTGCCTCTGAATTATTATTATTTCAACAACTCAAATAGCTATCCTGAGAATACTTTTTGTTAAAATGCATTTCTTGTGACTTTATGACATTCTCCATAAGTTGGGTGAAGCTCTTCTCTTTTCCTCACATTGCCACCACCAGACTATTGAGTGGAGAACTTTGTAATAGGCAGTGCTCACTGTGAGCATGAGTAGAAACAATTTGGCATTTTCAGCAAAGTCGCATACATTTTGATGCAGAAAAAGGTTACTGTATTGATTAAAACAACAGCTATGCTCCTGAATTAATATGTAAGGCAGTAGTAGCCAAAGGGTAAAATGAATGTAAGACTAAATGAAAGAATTCTACAAAGAGCAATGACATTCAAATAAATAATAAAGAGCTATGGTTTTATGATTGCTTTTGGTGAATAAAAACTGAGTGCAGAATTACTGAGAAGACTAGTGCTTCGCTTAGACAAAATGAAAGAAAATTTAAAAGGGGTTAAAGTTTGCATATTTCCAATACTAAAGGTGTATAAGAAGCAATTGTATGACTTTTATATTATTATGGATTCCATATGTCAAATATTTAATCATCTAACCACTAAAGCCCACTTAAATGTTTTGTGTGCCAAACATGATGCTAAGTTCCAATGGTAGACAACAGAGTAAGAATCATTCCCCCAAAAGTAGTTTGCAGCTTAGTATAGTAAAATATAATGGTATTCAATAATATTTTCAGTTTTAGTTCTACTAAATGACTTTTTCAACATCCTCAACAAAACTTATTTTATAAAATATGCACACATTTTACACATACACACACACACACTTAATTGAATTCATCCTATATAGAGAATAATTCTCTTTCCAGACCTCACAGGATATGACGCAAACATGATACTCAAAAATTCACAACAGCTGTGATTGTCTATAAAATACATGTACAGAATTATGTCATTCAAAATACTAAAAGTGATGGGGGAATCTCATGATCTCAAAATACTGGCTGAGGAACTATCAACAGTTAATAGCTTCTAGAGAATGGATATTCAGTGTAAACACATCAGTCTCCTAGGTCACCAACATTCCAGTGAAGCCACACACACACAGGAGAGTATGGCTAGCAGAAGACACTAAAATTGTGTTTTTGTTTTTATTCCTAGAAGGACCTGAAATTGTTAGGTAAAGAATAGATATGGAAAGAGTTCAAAAATACAATAAAAATGTATTTATACATGTATGAAAATCTGAAAGCATAATAAAATCTCATAATTAAAAGATAAATATTAATATTAATTCTAATATTTTAAAGTTAAATTTTGTTGCTTACTATCTGGGTTTATTGAATGAAGATAGGAGGTTTTATGCTCCAGGTTTCTTTTTCATGAGGTTTACTTGGAAAGAAATGAGATCTGTCTAAAGATTTTGCTGTATTTTACGTGTAACTGATTTCACAGCCTTCCTGGCATGCTCAGCTCTTGAGACCTATGCATTGATGAAACACTCTGAGCACCTAGTAAGTCTCCCTGAGAATTTCCCTGAAGGCAATGAATGTGTACACACATTTTTCTACTACTAGCAGGTCACTCACAGAACCAATTCCCAATTGACAGTGGCAATCAGATATGCTTTCTGTACTGATTTCCAGCGAGCATCGAGCCAAGCTATAATACATGTGGACATGTTCCTAAGTCAAAAAGCTTTTAGACTAAAAAATGATGTGTCTCAAGTTCTTGCAAGCAGGAAATAGAGAATTGAAGTACTAATGTTTTTTTTTTCAAGTAAGAGTAATTTTTCCTGAAATGGACTACAAGTTCAATGTGACTGACACCTGAGTATTCAAGAAGAAATGATAAATAAATTTTAAATATTGTTAGACTATCTTATTTATTTATTGTTTTAACATAAATAAAAACCATGCACACCAAGCAGTTCAAATGTGATTGTTCAATCCATGGTAGGTAATGCTCAAGTCAAGGTAACACATCTTTCCCTTTGAATATTTATCATTTGTGCAGCTTTTTATTATACCGATCACAGCAATACACCTTCCCACAGTGCACAAATATCCCACAACATGTTCAGGCTAATATCTTTCAAAATGTATGTATAAAACACAGGTTAGCACTATTGCGAGGTGGTAGAAGCTTTGTAATTATCATACATTTATGCTACATAGTGCCTTATACAACCAAAAGGCATTTTAATACACATATACTTTTTACTTTGACAATAATCACTTCTCTATGACTTCCCTTCTCTGACTCTCCTTCAGCTAACCCAGTAAACCTCCTTCTATCCTAATCTCATATTCATATGTGTGTGTGTTCACATATGTATGTATACACATGAATTTATTTACATGTATGTGAATTTATATATCTACACAAATATAGTCCCCACAAATGAATGGTTTTTCTGGCATAGATAAGTTACAAATATTTGTAGGTTTTTTTTTCATTTTTCCTTTCTTTATGTGGTTGCCATATCAGGGTAACTATAGCCTCATAGAAAGAATTTGGCAATGTTCTTTTCATTGCTATAATTTGGAACAATTTGAGGAGCATGGGTATTAGATCTTCATTGAAGTTTTGGTAGAATTTGTGCTAAACAATTGGGACTTGGGGTTTTTGTTGGTTTTTTTTCTTTTTTCTTTTTCTTGATTGGGAGGCTTTTGATGACAGCTTCTATTTCCTTGCAGGTTTTGGTCTATTTAAATTGTCCCTAATTTAATTTTGGTATATGGCACCTACCCAGAAAGTTGTCCATTTCTTTTACATTTTCCATTTTTGTGCAGTACAGATTTTTGTAGTATGACCTAAAGATTCTCTCTATTCTCTCAGTATTGTTATGTTCCCCTTTTTTGATTTTGTTAATTTGAATGTTCTCTCTCTGCCTTTTGAGTAGTTTGGATAAGGATTTGTCTATCTTGTTGAGTTTCTCAATGAACCAGCTCTTTGTTTCATTGATTCTTTGTATTATTTTCTTTGTTTCTATTTTATTGATTTTGGCACTCAATTTGTTTATTTTCTATTGTCTATGCCTCCTGGCTGAGTCTGCTTCTTTTTGTTCTAGAGCTTTCAGGTGTGCTGTTAAGTCACTAGTGTGAGAGTTCTCCACTTTCTTTATGTAGGCACTAAGTGCCATGAATTTTCTCTTAGCATTGCTTTCATAGTATCCCATAAGTTTAGGTATGTTGCACATTTATTTTCAATTAATTCTAGGAAGTCTTTCATTTTTTTCGTTATTTCTTCCTTGCCTCAAACGAGATCCAGTTGATCATGTGTCTTGCAGAACGTCTGGCAGTTTCTTCCGTGAATCAGGAACCATGAAAGACCATCCCATCTTTCTGAAGCTTCAGCAGTCACTTTTCTGTGGGTTCTGCATGTCCAGTTCATATAGTATACCTTAAAACAGTTCAGGCAAGAGCAGTTTTGTGCCCAAATGGCTAGCAAAGTCGGTAAGGAGACTCTTTGATGCCCATCTTTCTCTTGAAGTTATTTGTGCTGTCAGGTGTGGAGACACAGAACTGGCTCAGAGTGCAGGCTCCTCCTGGGACAGATGAGAGGAAGTTGAGAAACGGTTGCTTGGCAAACCAAGCATAGATGAAAGCAAACTTTCTCTGGCCATTTCTCAAACGTTCTGTCAGAATCTGTATCTTGGATAGGGAAGTGGCCTTTGAGCTCAGTTCTTCACGCTCTACCAGTTACAAAGGAGTGCTTTGCTTCTGTATACTTTTTGCCTTGTTTCTATGTACTTTTCATTTTTATTTCTGTTATTAATTGAGGTATTGTTTCTTGCAAGGTGAGGCCGGAGTTTCTCATGATCATGTACGTGAGTAAAGGGGGGTTTCAGAGTTGAGGAAATGCTTTTTAGTCTGTATAAAAAGCCATACAAAATAAAGCTGGTTATGCAGTTGTTCATACTCTGCATCCCCTGTGTCCTGATTTGCACGAGACCCGTACCCAGGGACCCCAACGCACTAGTCGTTGAGAGTCAGGAGCTGAAATGACTCACTGCTGAGAATATTCTAAGTTCTTAAAATGTTTTAAATGCCATAGTATGTAGGAATTTGAAGTTCTGAGGATTATCTACCTGAAATGTATCTCTGTGTATCTAGAAAACCTTACTAACATGACTCTAACTTTCACTATTTAAATGACTGTCTATTAATCTGTAATTTTAATTATGCATTACATTTTTAAATGAACTGCACAAACACAATACCTTAAACAAGAGCAGTTTAAGTATAAACTAATCAACCTTAAATTTGTGTCAGTAGACCAAAGTCCATACCAACATAAAGTATTTATCTCTATATATCATATCTCCCTTTAAATGAAAATAAACATTTATTAAAATCATTTTGGGAATTTGGGCATTGTTTCAGCCAATCTTCCTCCTGCTGTTTGTTGGGTGAAGTTTTTTTGGGATTCGAGGAGACCTTTTGTGGGGTTTTGTTCAATCAAACCACATTAGCCTCTAAGGAAGTCATAGGTTCTCTTCTTCTATGGAAACAAAATCACAATTTCTTTCCAAATCAATATATCCTTCAACTCAAATTTTGAAGTCAAAATACCTTTATGTTTGTTTATCTTGTCAACCCCCAGAATCAAATGTCTCTTTGTGGTCAAAGAATTCAAAGTAAACACAATAATATACATAATCCAGTTTCTCTGCATATATTCCATCTTTACATGGCTTATTTCTCTTTACCCCTTTAGTCTATGACTCTCTGAACTTTTTATATTATTTTTACTTTCTCTTTAAAGACTTTATTTTATATTAATCCACAAACATATGAACACCTCATATTTGACAAAGACACTAAAAGTATACAATGGAAGAATGAAAGCATCTTTAACAAATGGTGCTGGCATAACTGGATGTCAACCTGTAGAAGAATGAAAATAGATCCATATCTATCACCATGCACAAAACTCAAGTCCAAATGGATTAAAGACCTTAATATAAATCTGACCACAGTGAACCTGATAGAAGAGAAAGTGGGAAGTAATCTGCAACACATGGCCACAGGAGACCACTTCCTATGTATAACCCCAGTAGCACAGACAATAAGAGCAACAATGAATAAATGGGACCTCCTGAAACTGAGAAGCTTCTGTAAAGCAAAGGACACTGTCATTAAGACAAAAAGGCATCCTACTGAATGGGAGAAGATCTTCACCAACCCTGCATAAGACAAAGGCCTGATCTCCAAAATATATAAAGAACTCAAGAAACTAGACATTAAAATTCTGAATAACCCAATTAAAAATGGGGTACTGAACTGAACAGAGAATTCTCAACAGAAGAAGTTCAAATGGCCAAAAGACACTTAAGGTCATATTCATCGTCCTTAGCAATCAGGGAAATGCAAATCAAAACAACTTTGAGATACCATCTTACACCTGTCAGAATTGTCAAAATCAAAAACACCAACGATTCCCTATGCTGGAGAGGATGTGGAGTAAGGGGAACACTCATCCATTGCTGGTGGAAATGCAAACTTGTGCAACCACTTTGGAAATAAGTTTGGCGGTTTCTCAGGAAACTGGGAGTCAACCTACCTCAGGATCCCGCAATTCCACTCTTGGGAATATACCCAAGAGATGCCCCATCATACTACAAAAGCATTTGTTCAACTATGTTCATAGCAGCACTGTAATAGCCTCATTTTTATAATTAAAAAATCAATTGAAGTTACTATAAATATCAAATATCTTCTAAATGTTATGTAAGACTGCAAATTTATTGCATAATCTTGATTTGAAAAGTTTCTGCTTGTTCTACCAACCTTTCAAGTCCTTACGTCCTATGTATGAAAAACTGAAAGAATGAGTGGGAATAGGTAGAGGAACCCACTACATTTTTGTAAAAATCTTTGCTTTGTATTGGAACAAAGTCCAAGAATGGAGTCATGTGCAAGTTCTGAGTGCTTGTGAGAAAACTCCAAGAAAAAAAGACAGGAGTCTTGTGACCTCAGCTTCTTACAAACCAAATTTTTCTTGCAATGTGTTTTCATGCTCCTGCCAGGTGCATCCAATAGAGTGAGCGTACGTCAGCTGCTGGTACTCATACACCTCTATGGCAGAACACGCATATGCAGCCTTTCTTCAGGATTGTACACTTTACACTGGTGACCCTTCTTAACTCTCAGAGAATAAGCTGACTATTGCATCGGCCCAGTCTGCCTCATGTTTACTCACCACTCATGTTCACTCACCACTGTTAGAGCAGTAAACAGCAGGATTTTGCTTACTCTATACAAAAGAAAATTGAAATGACCAAGCACATGACATGTGATCTCTGGGAAAGCTACCAAGAAAGAGTTTTGTGAACACAAGCTTTGTGCTGTTATTGCAGCGTTGATTTTCGTAAAATCTCTGGTCCCACTTCAGTTCTCCTGTATTCAACATATACAACCGAAGGATTTGAGGATGAAGTTAGGCTGAAATTGGTGGAAGCTCAGAGTTCTGTTGGAATCTCTGGAAAGCCAGTTGGTCATCTTTGTTTCAGTGTAAGAGTCATTTTATTCTGTTCTTTCAAACAACTTCTTAGGATTTTTGTTAATCTCTATACTGTTGATACCCATTTCAAACTTACAGCTATCTTACTCAGGTTTATTAAAGTTTAAAAACAAAACAACACAAGAAGAGAGAAAATCCTGATTTTTACCATGATTTTTGAAGATATATTTAGAAATATTCTGGTAAAGTTTAATATGTATAAATGTATTCTTCAGAAATAACAGTGTGTTTCATTTTAAGAAACAACATGGATTGTTAATAATATTGCATGTTTGATAATAAAATGATTCAGATAAAAATATTTCCTCTTGTCTAACGTGTGCAGCTCTTTCTGTAGAATATATGCAAACATAACTTTGTATGTTCAATCAGCTTTATGACATAAATATCACCCCATCATATTTATCCTGCATTGCTCCTCATCAGTCAATAAAGCTGCAGCTGTAATCTACCTTCATAGCCAAGCACTCAGGATAGAGTGATTGATAGAGTTATGGAATTTCTTGATTGGTTCATACATACACACATCATATCTTTAGATAATTGGCCTAGAGATACTTTTTAAAATTGTGAATCTGTGATCTCACTTTGGAAGCTCCACATTTATAAATCCAGATATGAATATCCCAGAATTTCTATTCATACTGTTAGAACTATTGTTTATGCACATAGATAGCAGCATAATGAATTTCTGTTACGTTTCTGTCTGCTCCTTTCCAAATTCAGAGAAGGCAGAAAACATGGCTGTAATTTTTAAACTGAATGATTTCATGCTAATACAGCTAAACAAAGATGACTGATATAAAATAAATCAGTGTTGAACATCCCACTTAAATGCTTTTCATATCTAATTTTTTTGAAATAAAAGCTATGGTAGTTCTGATGTTTTGTCATATAGAAATGTAGCATGCAATGAGGACACTGAGAGTCATATATTGGGTCACCTTCAAGAGTCATTAAAAAAACATGTGAACAGAATATCTGATAATAAATAGTGTTAACTGTGATGATATGGAGTGTATCAGTTTTAATCAAAAATACTCAACAGCTAATGAAACCAAAACAGCAAGTAAGAAAATAGTGACAGAAAAACACAAGCCTCCGAGTGTGCCGTGGGCTGCGCTCTGCCTGGCACTACCCAGATTGTGACTGCTTTCAATTCTCAGGAAGTTTTCTTAGAAATGGCATTGAAATACGTTATGTATACACCATGCTCATTATCTTTGCGGAACTCTAGTGAAATTGACTCACTGTTGTAGCAACCTAGCTGTTCAGTTCATACTACATATACTTTCGTTGCTCCTAAATTAACTCATTTTATAAGCACACTGAGGAAGCATACTTGAAAAATGAGTTTAAACTGGTGGTGCTAGTCGGCACCCTCTTGTTTATAAAGGTAGATTTTTCTGTAATAAAGAGTGATATATACTGTTCCCACATTCCTATTAAGTATCTCAGAGAAGCTGGAAAAATCCCTTTCTGGGAATAGGTAGATAGAGTCTTTTAGTCACATACAAGAAGTAATAAAGCCACCTCATTGATGGTGGTGATACATAGAGCCCCAAAGAGCTGCCCATCCAGTGAATCCATTATTAAATCAGCAGAATCAGACCAGTGTTTCATAACCATAGAATTATACATGTATAAATACTAAATTTTGGAATTTGAAGGAATATTGTGAATGAGTAGACAATAGAATCAAGACTTTAATGGTTACACGTGACAGAAGATTTTAGAAAAGACACTGGACAAAAGAAAGACTCAGGAAAATCAAAACCGAGAAAAGTGGAAAATCTCATTTTTACAGTTAACACTTGAAGTTTGCATGCAAATGGATGGAAATAGAAAACGCTATCCTGAGTGAGGTAACCCAAACCCAGAAAGATGATTATGGTATGTACTCACTCATTAGTGGACCCTAGCTATAAAATAAAGGTCACCAAACACTTAGCTCGCAAGCCCAGAGAAGCTGAATACCTAGGTGAACCCAAGGAAAGCATACACAGAACCT